>JADDMT010000214.1:0-35121 GCA_021401465.1 Teratosphaeria epicoccoides | reverse complement strand
ACTTTCGCTAGTTCTGTGTCGACTAGGTCGAGGATCCGGGGAATCGCGCCCTTACCGTGTCTGTCGAGTACGAGAAGGCTAAGCAGGGGAAGGGACAAACAACCTCTAGCTTCGCAACCTACCTCGCTACGCTTGAGGGACAGATGCCACCCTATACCGAGACGCAACGCGTGCGGCACTTGCTCGTCAAACTTAATGACAATCTTCGGAACATAATCATGACTTTTCATGAATTTCCGACAACTCGGCAAGACCTCGTGTCCCTTACGACACATATGGAAATCACCTTAAAGCGAAATAGGAAATCGGGCGGTAAGGACAATAAGCGTCTAAGCCCCGAGGACCCCCTGAAGGGCCGCTATCACAAGCGCCCTAGGGGCCACGTCTAACGCGGTAGTTCATTCCGGAGGAGCAAGCCCTCCGAGCCAAAAGACGGTGGCGAGAAGCCTCCGAGTAACTGCTACATCTGTGGAGCGAGGGACTACTAGGCGGCTCGCTGTCCCAAACGAAGCGATGGGAAGAAGGTAAGCAAGGTGTCCGAAACCTCCCTGGAGGGGAGGCGAAAGAAGGACAAGCCTAAGACAACCGAATAGCTACCGCGGGTATCCAAGCTGTCTGTCACTAATAGTGTAGACTCGTGGCCTGCCTGGCGCCTATCCGGCGCGGTCCGAGTTAATGGCTCGCTCGAGCTAGTAGACTGTATGTTAGATGACCTTGCGGAGGTTAACGTGATACCCTAGAGGGTAATCGTACGGCTCGGTTTAAAGCCGATCCTAGGAGCCCTGCTGCCTACCATGAAGTCTTTTCGGGGCGAAGGCGTAGCGGCTCGAGGCGCGTACAACATGCGCCTCTAACTCGCGGACTCCTCGGGAGAAGTGCGCGAGACTAACGAAGTCTTCTACGCTAAAGACGTTCCTGATAAGGAGCTCCTGCTTGGCCGCCCTTAGCGCCACAAGCAGGGAGTCGTTATTAATGGAGCTACTAACAACTAGTTCTACGGCTCTATAGGCGAAGTTCCTGCGGTGCGGATACGTGACGCACACAGCTTCTACAAGGACATAAAGAAGGTCTAATGCGTGTATGCGGTCCGCATACGGAACGTCAAGGAAGACGTTACCCTTCCGCCTGAGTTAGAGGAATACGCCGATATTTTCGACGCAGAGGCTGCGGCCTATGCCCGGGCCCTAGACGCGGAACATGCGATTAACCTTAAGGAGGGTTACAATCCTCCGCATCGACCTCTGTACCCTATGTCGGAGTCGCAGCTCGAGACACTTCGAGACTACCTCTACAAGGCGCAAAGGAACGCGTGGATCCGACGAAGCGACAGCGAGGCTAGAGCGTTAGTTATGTTCGTCCCGAAGAAGGACAACACGCTCCGCCTATGCGTTAACTATAGGGGCCTTAACGCGGTGACCTAGAAGAACCGCTGCCCCCTACCACTTATTAGCGAGACGCTTGACCGCCTTAGTCGCGCCGCTATCTTCTCGTCTATCGACTTGAAGGACGCCTACTACTAGATACCGATCCGAAAGGGCGACGAGTAGAAGACTGCATTCTGAACGTAGTACAGACACTTCGAGTATATAGTGATGCTGTTTAGCTTGACTAACGCACTAGCGACGTTCTAAGCGTATATCAACTAGGCCCTAGCCGGCCTCGTTGACACCTGCTACGTAGTATATTTAGACGATATACTAGTCTATTCCGACTCGAAGGAGGAGTATATTCGGCATCTAAGTATAGTGCTTAAACGGCTCCGCAAGTTCGCTCTGTACGCGAACCTAAAGAAGTGCTCATTCCTGACGGATAGGATTGAGTTTCTCGGATACATCGTCTCTACGGAAGGAGTCATCATAGATGACCGAAGGGTGTCCGTAATTACAGAGTAGCTGCGGCCGACTACTCTCCGAGAAGTGCAGGTGTTCCTAGGATTCACTAACTTCTACCGCAGATTCATACGATCTTACTCGAAGATCGTGGCTCCCCTCACGGCCCTCGCAAAGGGCGCGGTTCGAGGAAAAAAGCCAGGGAAAGTGCCTTAGGAGGAGGCTTAGAGCAAGGCCTTCTCTGAACTTAAAGCAGCTTTTCAAACTGCGCCTATACTTCGGCACTTTGACCCCGCTACGAAGATCTGGATAGAGACCGATGCTTCAAAATTCGCAATAGCCGCAATTATATCGCAGCTCTAGTCGCACGAAGGTAGTGCGCGATAGTACCTGATTGCCTTCTAGTCGCGGAAGATGCAGGGCGCTAAGCTTAACTACGAGACTCACGACTAAGAACTTTTGGCTATTGTTGACAGCTTCAAGGAGTACCGACACTACCTCGAAGGCGCGGCGTACCCTATTAAGGTGCTTACTGACTATAACAACCTTCGCGGCTTCATGGGCGTGAAGTAGCTAAGTAGTCAGCAAGCAAGGTAGGCGACTTTCCTTGCTAGCTTTGACTTCGTTATCTAGCATCGTTCCAGAAAGACGAATCCGGCCGACAGTCCTTCGCGACGACCGGACTACGACACTAGGGAAGAGGGTAACTGACAGCTTCTCCCTACGCTGCAAACGAAGCTTGCAGTTTAGGGCGGCGATCTGTCGTTAGCTCCTCTTGTAGGTCGACTACGGGTCTAATAGGGCCTCACGGCCTCCGCTAGTAACGAACCCTCCCATCTAGCAGTTGTAGCGACCGTGTCTAGCTCGATCCGTGCGGTAGTTAACCGGCTCACATGCGGTAAGCATGCAATGTCTAAAGAACCCTTTAAAGAAGTCTCGAGACTTATTCAGCGGTTGCAAGAGCGAGAACCGGAGTTAATTAATGAGGGTGTAGCTCTCTAGGACACCGCGGGCGGTCCGAAGTACTAGACTAAGTCGGGCGATTTGTGGTACTTTGACAATAGGCTCTACGTACCCGCTAACCGCGCACTCTGTTCGCAGCTCCTCTGTATTCATTATGACGATAAACTCGCGGGCCATTTTAGCGTAGAGAAGACGAACGCACTTCTCGGACGCAAATACTAGTAGCCTACGCTAGAACAGGATGTCTCTGACTATGTCAAATCCTGCCAGACGTGCTAGATTAGCAAATCTCGGCGCTATCGCCCCTACGGCGATGCTTAGGCGCTCCTACTACTAGAGAGACCATGGCAAGACTTAACTATGGATTTCATTACCGATTTGCTACTAGCAAAGTAGAAAGGCGATGTGGTTAATGCTGTCCTTGTAGTAGTCGACCGATACTCGAAGATGAATATCTTCATCCTATGTACGAAAAAGTGCATAAGTAGCGAGCTTGCGCGGCTACTTCGCGACGAAGTCATATAGCGCTTCAGTGTCCCCCGAAGTATCCTATTAGATCGAGGTTCTGTCTTTACTAGTGAATACTAGCAAGAATTTGTGTTTAAAGCGCGTGTTAAGCACCGCCTAAGTACAGCATTCCATCCATAGACTAATAGTCAGACTAAACGTATGAACCAGACTCTTGAGTAGTACCTTCAATGCTACTACGCTAAGAACTAGGATGCCTAGGCCGACGCAATTCCTATGGCGGAATTTGCAGTTAATAACAGCGTGCATGCTGCTATGCGCATGTCGCCATTTCAGATTCTCTATGGCTTTGATCCGGAAATACACCTAGAACCGCCTCGGGACGAGTCTTCTGAGGAGAGGGTGCCGGCCGCCGCGGAATCAGCGCGGCGTATGCGCGAGGTACATTCGGTGCTAATAGAACACTAGAAAAAGGCCTCAGAATCCCAGATTAAACATAATAACACCCGTGCTAAACCGATGTAGTACGCAGTTAGTACGAAGGTGTTACTGTCGACGAAGAATCTCAAGCTGAAACTTCCGAGCAAGAAGATGACGCCAAGGTTCGTCGGACCCTTCCGGATACGCGACGCGATAGGCTCGCAGGCGTACTAGCTATCGTTGCTATCGTCGTATTATGTGCACGACATCTTCTACGTATCTCTACTCGAACTATAGGTACAGCGCGAGGGCGAAGAGCCCGCGGACCCGATGCTAGTAGCAGAAGAGAACGAAGAGTAGGAAGTCAAGGGTATTAAGGACAGTATGCGGCGTAAGGGCGCAACGCACTATCTAGTGAAGTAGAAAGGATACCTACCTAAGTACACACAATGGGTTCTAGCTGAAGACTGCAAGAACGCTCTAGAAGCTATTCGTGAATTCGAAGAGCGGAGGAGGCGTAAGCAGGGCTTGAGAAGGTCGATTCGTGGGAAGATGAGGGTTCTGGAGCAGAATTCTTGACATGTGTATGTAGTGCATAACGCGCGAAGCGACAACAAGAAGCAAACGCCCTACTCATACATCATTGATGCCTAAAGGCACACCCAGAATAAACCCAAGAAGAACAAGAGACATGCTCGGATTAGCTTCGTAGCTAATGCTTAGCGACTACTAGTCGGGGCCTTCCTGACTAAACCTGAAGCAGGAGAGTCTTTCTTGTTACGGTCCGCTAGGGACTGCCTACCCGCACGGGGTCTACCAAACACCCTGAAGCGACCATGAGTAACGGGGGTAGCAACGCCACGAAGAGAGGCCGGCATCTTCTTCTTTAGTAGGTTGCGAGGGAGCTCGTCTTCGGAGCCTATAGTGGCCAGAGAACTAGCGACACCCTCACCGCGCCTAGTCGCAACGACTACCTTATCCTTAGCATTAGAAGGCGAAGAGACTCGAGCGCGCTTGCGGCTGTCACGCTCGGCCCTCGAGATCATCTTGCGCTTCTTGACACGAGTGTCGACTACATCATCGGACTTAGTGTCTCCCTCAGGCGTAACTAGTGCGGTGACACTACGGCGTAAAGGGATCACGTCAGGACCAAAGGTATCCTGAACGTCGTCATCCTCCTCATCCTCAAAGATCTGGCCTAGAGGCTTGTGCCTTAGCGTCTTGACGGACGCAGTGCGGGTCGCAAGCGGGGAAGGCTCGGCTTCCTCGTCGCTGACCTCAATTTCGGCCCTGGCCCTCTTCTTCTTCTTAGACAGTAGCGTCGAGGCGGCGTAGGCGGCGGCGCTACAATGTGTTAGCTGTACGCACGCGACAGGATTCGAGTGAGTAACTTACGGCTTAGTCCTCAGGACCGGCTTAGAGGCAGGCTGCCTCTTAGTACGGCGCTAGGGCGTGGCCTTAGTGGCGGGAGCGGTGAATTGCTTGATAACCTTCTTGCGGATCATCCGCGTCTTAAAGTCATCGTCAATAGAGGCAAGGGCCCCGAGTTGCTAACGCTAACGGCTAGTCGGATATTTCTCGACGCTAATGTTAGCCTAGCGGAGAAAGTCAGCATTCATACTCGGAGGGCACCCGCACTATATGCGTTCTATGGCGAAGGTCTCGACCCTAACAGTTAGCACCTTCAAGATCTTCTAGACTAAGTCTGCGATCAGACCTAGACAAACGTTTTCGCCTGTTAGCAGAGAGTCGAAGCGAACGCCGCTATGAGAACGGTTAGTAGTCGCGGTAAAGCACAAGAGGGCGCCGAGCAGGTAGGCGAGTGCCTCGCGGTACTTGGCCTGTAGCCTGCTTATAGTCAGAGTGCCTTCGGCAATCCCCTCGTCGCGCGTACTCTAGAAGTCATCGATGTTACGGCAGAGCTAGTTGTACTCGCCGTATACCTCTTCAGGGAGGTCTTGGCATTTTTGATGCTTGCCATTGCAGTTAACACAATTGCGGTAGACACCGCCCTCATTAAACCTGCCGACGCAGATCTCGGCTACACTTCGGTCAGTACAAGTCACGCATACCTCGCGGGTAGGGGACGCCTTACTAACACGCGGAGGAGAGATGTGTGCAGCTTGGCTACTAAGGTTGTCAAGGCATCGTCGACACGAGCGACGATCGCGGGCAGAGCGAGTAGCGTCGAACTTAGTCTGCAGCACATGAGCCATTGTAGCTAAGACAGGTTGATTGATCTTGATTGATTGATTGAAGAAGAAGGAGCTCTAGTACGGACCCGTAGACATGGCGAGGTACAAGCTAAGCGAAGTAGGAGCGGAGGTCGATGTTAGTGTCTTGGAACAGGAAAGTTTAGGGAGCGACGAGGTTTTTATACCCTCTGACAGCCCCCCTGTTGCCTACTGCAACTGTTGAGCTAGTGACTCGAACTACATGCGCAGAGTACCTGCCTTTAGTTAACTCACAAGGGGACTAAATAATGCAATAACGGATAACGCGGCTGTCACGCATGTGCGCCGACCGCACTCGTGCTAGCCTACTAGCATGGAAATATGGCGAGGCCCGCGCCAGGAGCGCGCTCCTGCTGTTTCGAGCGGCGCGCGCAGAGCGTCCGCGCACTTTCCTACTACCCCGAGGTTCTACGACACGTTCTTCACGGTCACGACTAAATAGGGACAGCCAAGCTACTTGGCGAGGCCAGCGCGCATGCTCGCCCTATAATTTCAAGGATTAACTGAAGTACGTACTCGTGGTTTCCTGATATCTCGATCTGCATGTAAAGCGAAGGTGTTACGAAGCCGCCTAACATGTAACGGATTGAAACCCGCCCGAGTTAGCAGCCTCCGCCCCGCACTCGCTACGAAGGTGTTAAGGTGTGCGCATGACACATGTTGCGCAGGCTATCTACCTATTCACCCTTGCGCGGTGTGAGCGTGCTACATCCCGTACCCTATATGTTCCGCGTGCGTCACTTAGTGAGGCTAGGGACATCCTCATAGGAGGAGGGGCAGTGATACGGTTGATACTAGGGGACCATTTGAACCGCATGGGTTCTAATGGCCGCCCTTGGCATGCAGTGACCCTGCTACATATGGCAAGGGGGTCCTTCGTACATACGTTGGCTCGTATGTCGTCCGAGTGGGATTAGTTGTCGACGTAGGACGCCCCCATGTCGCTGACCCTACGGTACCCCTACGGGGTTAGGCTCGGACATGCTTTCCCTAATTAAGGAGCGTCGGGGGTTATAAGCACCCTTAGCGCCACCTCTGCGATAAGCAGAAAGCAGCGCTGTCTTGTACCTACTAAAAGGTCGGATTACTCTGTCATACTGCGAGATATTTTCATATCATATAGCACATACATCTATATCATTAACTATGTCGACGCCTACTACGACTTAGCTGTAAGTAGCATAATTCGATTTTTTATTCAACTCTTTTTTCAGTGACTATTAAGACATGTTAAATATCTTTTTAGCGATTTTGCTATCGAATACACTATAACTACGCAATACACTAACGCCAGACTAATAATAAACCTTTTCATTACTACGTGCTATTATAGGCATCCTTATAATTCACCTTCTTGCGCTGTCGTGGCTCATGTATCAACTCTGCAAGCTGCGGTAGTAGCGGCTTGTCTGCCTTCTTCCTCTTACCCCCTTGCTTCTTAGTCTTTGCAGCTAGCGGCGGCGTCGTTAGTAGCGGCGTCTTTACTACAGGGGGCTTTGCAGCTAGCGGCGGCGTCTCTAGCTGCGGAGTCTTCGGTGTTAGTAACGCTGTCATGGCTATAGGAGCCAGATAAGGTCCTAGAGTTGTACTAGTAGTAGCAGTAGTAGTAGTAGAACCATGAGTAGCCCTAGGAGCTAGCGACTAGCGCTCTTGTTTGATTATCAGCTCTGACTTAGACGCCTTTGTCTCCTACTACTTCTTTAAGTGTAGTAAGAATACCCTCTAGCTCTTCATGAAGGTATCTAGTAGTAGAAGCTCATCATTACTACTAAGCTCAGTTAAGTCAAACATATCTACCCCCTGCTACGAGCTATATGCTAGCGGGGCATCTAAGCTAGAGACTAGCTCTAGTTTGATAATTCGACTGTTAAATGCCTCCGTGATTACCTCTGTAGTTCGTCTAATTGTTTGCAGCGCTAGAGCACCTAGTAAAGCTCGGACTAGCAGATTAGACGAAGGGTCTCGTTTGTAGCCTCGCTATGTGCTCACATAGCGACTCGTAGTAGCGGCCTCATCTTCAGCGAGAATAGCGTGTATAACAGGGTCGCTAACATCGTAACTATACTGTCATGTTAGGGGGGGTAGCCTGTCTTTGATGTCTGAGCCATGACGGTCTTCTAAGAGCTCTTAGAGCTTGGCGTCTATAAGACTAAATCTACTAGCATCTGAAGTGTTAGCTGCTAGCTCGTTATTGCTTATAAGCTACTTGTCTAGTAACTAGAGGGCGTTCTTCTCAAGGTAAGTAATCTAAGCAGCTATCTAAGCGTCTGTTTTAAAGAGCACTACGTTAATCTAGAGATTGTACTTATTATCGGCCTTAGGCGGAGTCCTGAATAGTTCTAGCATCTTCTTAATATCGTCATATAGCTCTATATCGATCTCGGTGAATTGCTATGTAACTAGATCTGCGGGTTAACTGTCGATGAAGAGGTGCCCCTAGTATCGTGGAAACGACTTGATATCCTTAAGATGATCGTGCTTGACACGACTTAGCAGAAAGTCGATAAGTAGGGGTTTGTCTTTAAGATCGTTGTATTCGTTGTCATACAAGGTTACTACCCTGTCACACTAGTACTCTAGCTCTGCTACAGACATAGTATCGACCTTGTCATGCCGCTTAGTCAAGGTAAAGGTCTTTACTTGCTTCTAAACCTTCAGATTAATTCTCAAACACTTCGGCACTAGCGCTAGCAGATTCGGAAGAGAGCTTCTTACTGCCTTGCCTTTACCCTGTGTCGATTAAGGCTACGGCTACTCTGTAACTACACGATACGAGCTAGTAGGGGTACCGCTATGTAGTGTTACCTTAGCTAGTAGGAGAGGTTTGTGTCCTATACGCTCTTGATTAGCGACAGGGACTATACTAGCGTAGGATGTAAACGCTAGCGGTCCTTAAGGGACTTGAGCTACTTGACGGCGCTTCGCACAAGCTACCTGAAGATGACGAGGCTCTAGAGTTAGTTGTGGACCCGCATTTGTCTTAGCAGAGGCTAGTCGCAGTGTAGTCGTAGCTGCAGTCGACGCATTAGGGTTAGGGTTAGACCTAGGGGTCTAGTCGATATTAGCTTCTGCGAGACTAGACGGTCAGTCAAATGCCATGAAAACTAGGGCGTAGTAGGCGCTTGCAGTGTAATCACAGAGGCCTCTGACGACTTACCCTAAAGGCCTTGCGTTACTAGTTAGGGCGTTGTTAGCGTTACTATTACTCGATAGGTAGGATTAACTATTAAGCAGTAGTTACACTAGGGCACTTCGTGATTGTAAAGAGCGTAGGGTGTTCCTAATACTAGACAAGCTATCATCTAGTCTCTAATACGCTACAGATATACTAGCTCTGCCATAATGGCTTAATGATACTAAGCAAAGAGGTAGTAATTAAATCAATCAAAAAACAGTGTTACGGGGGACCTATTAATTAGCAGGCGAAAGACACAGAGTAGTAGCAGTCTTGTTTGATTCAATGAGGAGCGTACCGATAGTCTTATAAGCTACACATTGTCAAAGCTATCTAACAGCTATGTTATCCGCTCCAGAAGTAGTAGTATTAGTCTATTAATAGCCTCATGCACCTATAGATTAACATTCGGTCAGAAGCGAGGTGCTACATGATGCTTGTCAGACTATGCTAGCTTTAGCTTAGTGTTACTAGCATCTAGATAGGCCTTTGCGGAGTTACGGAGGTAATAGTAGGCAAGCTCATATAGCCTTCTGCTACTCTCTAGCTCATTAGCGTCGCTAGTAATAGCAGCCATATTAACGCCGACCTGTACTAAGGTGCTAGCGTACTATGCTAACGTGTCTACAGGAAGGTACTTATTAATATCTGCTAAGAGTCAGCAAAGTGCCTCGAGGTATACTGCGACTACACTATAATCGGCGTACTAGGTAGGGGTCGTGCATATCGAGCGAAGTTAAAGAGCTCTTAATAGCTCTCTAGTGCGTCGAGCGACTCTGTAAGTGCTCTGTAATTAGGACTCACTAAAACCTGTAGCTTTAAGGTATTCCTTAATCGCTGCTAATTAGGGACTATTAGCATCGATTCGCACACTGCTTGTCATAAGTGTCAGGAGTACTGTCCGGAGTACTGTAGGATACAGGATCATAAGGGTCCTAAGTGCTATGAGTCATAGTATAGTCATAGGAGTACTATGAGTTATAGACATAGTTATAGGAGAAAGGATCTGTCACGTGAGGATAGATCCCTGGATCTGTAGGGTTAGTCTACAGATCTATAGGCTTATAAGGAAGAAGGGATCTGTCACAGGATGACAGACCCTTAGATCTGTAGGGTTAGTCTATAGATCTGTAGACACGGATCTATCGGGTCTGTCGACAGATCTAACAGAGCTACTCTGTCTCTATAGTATATAGGGATAGCTTTAGGACAGGTAGTTAGGAGCTTCGTGCTTAATCTCAATTTAATCCTCTCTTGCTTAGAGGAGAGTTAGTTACAAGGTTAACTGCTATTATCGATATTCTTCACAGCTCTACGAGTCTAACACCTGATCCCCTTCCTGCTATCGGCACCTACCCTTATGACATTTTAAGCACTACTTCTAAGGAAGCATCAGGAGACTCGTCAAGCGCTTAACATACGCCTATGTTAAGTAGTTCTTTAACTGTTAGTTCAAGTTCTAGCGACAGTTAACTAACACCATAAGAACAAGTTGCCGCTATACCTTAAGTCACGTAGTAGCTCGAATCTATTCACCTTAGCGAGATAGCTCTAGCATCCGTCGCAGGTTTAACTACCGGGAATAGACACGGCAACAACGGCTTCAAGATAGGAAGCCCTATAGAGTTCATAGGATAACGATCTCAAGTCGAGATGTTTATCCTACAATGCTAGTTAGCATTTAACGTAGATACAGAACGGTTTACGACACATCATAAGCGAATGATGTACATTGTCTCTTACCTGAAGGGACTAGCGTTCGAGTTTATCTAGCCTCATCTAACAGATTATCTGGATCATGTCAGCAACGCCGAAGCTAGGAAGACGACGACTAGGGAGATTCTCAACTTAGACAAGTCCTTGTTTAAGGCATTACGCGAAGCGTTTAGGCTTAGTAATGAGCAACAAGAGGCCGAGAGAGCTCTCCTAGGAATCTAGCAGAAGGGTTCCGCTACTAAGTACCGCGCGGACTTTTAGACCCTCTCTGCTCGAGTCGACTAGAATGATAACGCTTTAGCCGCTTAGTTCTACTAGGGACTAAAGGAGTCGGTTAAAGACGAAATTGCCTGAGGAGATCGGCTAACGACATTCAAGGAAATAAGCGATCTCGCGATTAGAATCGATAATCGCATCTAGGAACGACAGCAAGAACGACAACATGGAAATCGCAAGCTAGCACAGGCTAACCATAAGGTCTAACGATTAGCACCAAAATGGCGAAGCGATTACTACAGTCTCTAACCTATGGAGTTAGATGCGACTAAGGGGCGTCCAAGGAATGGACCCCGAGGAAAGCCGCGGAAAGGCTCTCCTAATCAGAATGGTCTGAAGAAGCTATTCGACAAGAGTAATCTCAAGTGCCATAACTGTGGAAAGAAAGGACACTTTTCCCGCGAATGTTTTGCGAAGAAGCAACGACAAGAGCTGCCTAGGATAGAGCAGGCTTGCGTAACAACGACAGCACCTAAGCAAAAGGCCGCCGCTACTCGAGAACCGGACTATGCCGCACTTACTTAGACTGCGTGCTACGACGACGATTGTCAAATTCACATGAGTAATAAAGATGGTTCCGGATAGTACCCTAGCCGAAATAAGGCATAGTCAATCTGTGCGCTAAGGGGTACACCTTCTAGTGCGACAGTCCTAAGGCAACAGGAACTAGAAGAAGAAGAAGAAGGTTCGGACGACAACTACGAGCTTGTCAAAGCCGTCATTCCTGATTCCGAGGAAGACAAGAGCATAGAGCGATAGGCTATGCCGCTGCATGACATCGGACTTAACATTATCCGAATCATACAGAACTAGTAGGCTCAGGCTTGCCCATGGATTAATAGAGTACAACACGTCGACTAGCTTCAGTATGACGAACTAGCCGACCGTATGCGACGACACTTAAGGAGACTACTAGTCGTAGCTTAACCTCACGCGCATCAGAAAGTTGTCCAAGAAATTGTACCGTTCGGGGTAGAGTTCATGCCCTAGGGAGGCTACCTAACCTACGAAGGTATTCAGATTCTAAGAGCGCTACGACTCCGAGTCTATCACTTAAAGATAGAGTACGCAAGAAACGCGCAGGAACAGCGAGGCTAAGAACGAGAACGATCTCTTAGGCCAGAAAACGGTAGCGCTTAGAGAAGAAGCCGAGACTGCACGATCCCTGAACTAGTCCGTGAAGACAGTTATTCGGGAAACGACGAGGTCCGCTAGAATTAGACCTACGGACAGACTAGATAGGGCTACAACGATGTGCCGCGATCGGCGCTAGATACGCGAACAACCTTAGAGTATAGGTGCACATCGACGAAACGCTAGCTAGGGCCTTAATAGATTCAGGATGTACTGGAATCTTCATGACGCCTAAGTTCGCTAGGACAGCTAGGATAAAGCTACAGGCGAAGACGAATGCTTTCTCGCTACAAGCGATTAATAGAAAGCCGGTCACGTACAACTAAGGAGTAGTTGACGAAGAGACCGAGATGATGCCTCTGCAGATAGGACGCTACCAAGAGATGCTCTAGTTCAACATCATGGAGTCACTAGGCTCGGATGTAGTACTAGGGTTGCTATGGCTAAGAAACGCTAACCCCTATATCGACTAGAAGAATAAGAGGATCTAGTTCCTAGAACTCTCAAGATCGATACCTCTACCTGTAGTGCACGACGCACTAGGCAAGATTGAAATATGTGCTATGACTTCAAGCAAGATAGTAGCCGCTATTAAGGATCTAGAACAGGAAGTGCACGTCCTATAGGTCAAAGCAACGCAATCGGAAGTCAAGGTCGAATTCATAGTTCCTGATAAGTATAAAGAGTTCGCTACTCTTTTCGAGGAAGAACCCGACTAAGAAGCTCTGCTAGAACACTAGGAGTAGGACCACGGGATACCCTTACTCCCTAGCAAGACACTAACGAAGCAATTAGTTCGCCTATTGTTAGCGGCGAAACTAGAGATTCTCCGGAAATACCTAGAAGACAACCTCCGGAAAGGCTTCATCTACGAGTCGTAGTCCCTAGCCAGATATCTAATCCTGTTTGTGCCTAAGGGGGAAGATAACTAGCGACTCTGCGAAGATTATCGTAGATTAAACGACATCACGATAAAGAATAGTTATCCGCTTCCTTTGCTCTCGGAATTGCAGGACCGCCTACAAGGAGCAATGTAGTTCTCGAAGTTCGACATACCCGGAGCGTATAACCGAATTCGAATTAAGGAAGGCGAAGAATAGAAGACCGCGTTCCGAACTAGGTTCGGACACTACGAGTACATAGTCATGCTATTTAGGTTGACAAACGCCCTAGCTACATAGCAGGCATTTATTAACAACGTGCTACGAGAGTACCTCGATGTCTTTGTAGTTGTATACCTAGACGACATCCTCGTCTATTCCTAGACGATCGAAGAGCATAGGACTTACGTGCGTAAGGTACTTCAGAAACTCCAGGATTACTAGCTAAAGGTTAAGCCGCAGAAGAGCGAGTTTCATAAGCAGGAAGTACAATTCCTTAGCTACGTAGTAGCATAGAATAGAATCAAGATAGACACTAAGAAAGTCTAGGTCGTAAAAGAGTAGCCTACGCCGACTAATGTTAAGGAAGTATAGTCCTTCCTTAGATTCGCTAACTTCTACTAGAGATTTGTGGCAAACTATTCGAAGATTACGGCACTACTTACGACTCTTACGACGAAGGATACACTATTCGTATAGGACGACGCCTAACAGAATGCCTTCGAGGAACTTAAGCGACAATTTACAGATTAGCCGATCTTACTTATGTTCGACCCGGATAAGCCTATCATAGTCGAAACAGATGCCTCCGACGTAGCACTCGGGGCATGCTTAAGTCAACTAGGACCGAGTAGACGACTACAGCTAGTTGCCTATTACTCAAGGAAATTGTCTAGACTAGAACTCCGTTATGACGTCTATGACAAAGAACTTCTAGCTATAGTAGACGCCTACAAGGCCTAGCGAGTCTACTTAGAAGGTTCTAAGCACTAGGTCACGGTCTACATAGACTATAAGAACTTGCGATACTTCATAACGACGAAAGAGTTAAACTGACGACAGGTTCGGTAGAGCGAGGAGCTCTCTAGGTTTAACTGCAAGATCGTCTATTATAAGGGGACCGATAACGCACGCGCTAATGCACTTAGCCGCTAGACGGACTACATGAAGGGCGTGAAGCGGGAGAAACATGCTGTTCTCCAGGAAAATAGCGATAGCACGCTAGGAGTTAACTGACTCGCGGCCACGACTGTCACATGGACTAGTGGATTTCAGGATGACCTGAAGAACGCGCTAATCCATGACCTAACTGCACTTGCTGTCCGCGACGACATTGATGAACAGGAGGATTAGGAAGACGAAGACGGAATCCTTCTATTTCAAGGATTAGTATACGTGCTAACGTCTTTACGATCAGAACTACTACGCCTCCGACACGACGTACCTTAGGCAGGACACCTAGGAGTGTCTAAAATGAAGCAAATTCTCCGACAAGAATATTACTTCCCTAGGATGAGCAAGGCAATCGAGGACTACGTCTGTCGATGTGTGACTTGCTAACAAAGTAAGCATGACTGTTATAAACCATATAGGCTACTACGACTACTTAAGGTACCTTAACAGCCATGGGAATCGCTCGCCATGGATTTTATCGTTAAACTACCTTAGTCGAGAGAACCCGCTACTAATGAGTTCTTCGATAGGATCATGGTAGTAGTCGACTAATTCACTAAGTTTAGGAAGTTTATCCCTTACCGCGAAGACTTTAAGACTAAAGATATCGCGCATGTCTTCATCAAATAGGTAGTAGTACTACACGGCATGCTATAGGACCTAGTAACGGATCGAGGATCCGTGTTTACCTCTAACTTCTAGAGAGCCCTAATGAGACAATTCCAGGTCAAACATCGACTAAGTACTTCCTTCTACCCTTAGACAGATAGACAGACAGAACGCCTAAATCAGACGTTAGAACAGTACCTTCGATCCTATGTGAATAGGGACTAGAACAACTAGGTAGAGTTGTTGCTAATAGTATAGCTCGCGTATAATAGTACGCTAGCAGAGTCGACAGGACTCTCGCTATTTCAGATGGCGTATAGATCAGCTATAGAAGACATTCCGGACGTCTTAGCTAGTAATCTGAACCTAGTAGCACTTAGACGAGTAGAACATCTACGCCGACTGCAAACAGAAGCACGACTTAACCTGTAGTTCTATTAGCAGAACATGGCACGGTACGCAAATTGTAAGAGAATTAAGGGACTAATTCTAAAGGAGGGGGACAAGGTGTATCTCCTCCGCCGTCACATCAAATTAGACAAGCCGAGTAAAAAACTAGACGCTGTAAAACTAGGACCATTCAGGATCAAGGCCAAGAAGGGACTAGTTAATTTTGAGTTACAGCTACCCGAGCAGATAAGAATACACCTGGTGTTCTATGTCTCTCTGCTAGAACAAGCAGCGCTAGACGCTACACTACAATCAGAACCCTTACTACTCGACCCTGAAGTAGAAGAACCGGAGTACACTGTCGAGAGGATTATCGACACTCGCTAGCGGGACAGACAGCGAGAGTACTTAGTAAAATGGGAAGGATATAGGAGTACCGAGAACACCTGGGAACCCCTAGAACATCTGCGAAACTGTTAGCAAAAGATACGAAGTTTCGAGAAAGGAACGAACCTAGGAAGAAGATCCTAAGCTACGACTAGACTCCTGCGGGACGCCGTCGACCGGCTCGGCTATCACGCCATCCAGGAAACCCTAATATGAGGCGTTAGCGAAACCCTCTATTACGCTCCATGTCGTAGGACTAAGAGCGAGACCCGCGGAAGGATCTAGGTCAAGGAGGAACCTAGCCTGCAAGAGAGCTTGTTCCTTGGCCTCATCCTCCCTGATCTCACGCTCCTCGAGAGCGCGACCATCCTCGACCTCCTAGTCGACTACGTCTAACTGTTTTTGAAGACGTATCTCCTTTGTATGCGCCTCTATTATCTTCTGCGAAGCCTTGGCTAGGACTGCCTTCGCATAATCGAGATCGGCAATTAGTCTTTTCCGCCGATCGCCTAACTTCTTCTATTCGACCTCTGTCACCTTCGCGTCGCAACTCCGACAGTTGCTAAAATGACATTACAAACATTTCCCTAAGGAAATATGTACCTAACAAACGAGTTTTAACTCTTGACACTAAGTGCAGGACTTCATGCTATCCTAGCCCTAACGATAGATTCGATTCGCGCGGCGTTTACGTTTCTGCGTTAAAGGGGCGTTAGTGTCTAGAATGACACAAGGCAGTAATGTAGAAAGAGAAGACATTATAGCGTAAAAAAAGTGACAAGAGAAACCCCGTACTAATAAGGTAGCTTAGGGACGAGCTAGGCTAAGAGGGGGATAGTGTCATAAGTGTCAGGAGTACTGTCTAGAGTACTATAGGATACAGGATCATAAGGGTCCTAAGTGCTATAAGTCATAGTATAGTTATAGGAGTACTATGAGTTATAGGCATAGTCATAGGAGAAAGGATCTGTCACGTGAGGATAGATCCCCGGATCTGTATAGTTAGTCTACAGATCTATAGGCCTATAAGGAAGAAGGGATCTGTCACGGGATAATAGACCCTTAGATCTATAGGGTTAGTCTACAGATCTGTAAACATGGATCTATTAGGTCTGTCGACAGATCTAACAGAGCTACTCTGTCTCTCTAGTATATAGGGATAGCTTTAGGACAGGCAGTTAGGAGCTTCGTGCTTAATCTTAATTTAATCCTCTCTTGCTTAGAGGAGAGTCAGTTACAAGGTTAACTGCTATTGTCGATATTCTTTACAGCTCTGCGAGTCTAACACCTGATCCCCTTCCTGCTATCGGCACCTACCCTTATGACACCGCTTTAGCGGCTAGGCATAGTCTTATAACTCTCCGGATATCCATACAGCCGCTTAGGGAACCCTGGCACACAATGTAGCCGCCGTGGTTAGCTGCGAATCTTGTAGTTCCTCTACAAGATTAAGAACTTAGTAGCAGCTGTCTAGATGATAGGCATGTAGACCGCGATAAAGGCGATCTTGTTAGAGATCTAGTCTTCGCTCTAATAGCCACTGTCTTTAAGCACTTGAAACTAGTCTCTCTAGTAATTAAGCTTAGTCTTTGAGAGCTAGCCCTACTACACCTTAATACGCTAATTCATCTTGCTTGTCCTATACTAATAACAATTAGCGAATGTAAGCTCGTTCCTTGGCAGCGGCTAGGGTCTAAAGACTAGCTGCTTAGCTTGCTAGCGATGCTGCACGTCTGGCCGGCGTAGGGGCTCGTCGTCGTCGTCGTCGTCGTCTTGATTGTTAGAGTCGTCTATCTCGTCGACTAACAATAGCCCTTAGTCGCTAGCTGTAGCCGCTACCCTTGCCGCAAATTAAGCCTCTTGCTAATCGCCTAGCTCCTCTGCGTCTAGACAACGGCCTTCGCCTACGTCCCTACGAGCTTCTTGTAACAGCCAAAAGTGAGCATCAGCTAGATCTAGTGTCTTAAGACCCCTGTCGCTCCGGATTATTTGAGGCACTATCAAGAACTCCTGCACACATCAAGAGTATTATGCAAGGACGCTTAGCTTTATGCGTCCGACAATGCTAACGTAGATCCACATGATATTACGAGACTACATGTTAATAGTAGCGTAAATGCTAATTCCAAACATCTCTATCTTGTAATAGGCGTCAATTGACTAGCCCTAGTTTAGTCTAGGAGCTCGAAGGACACCGCGCTTCACCCTTAAAGGACGACTACGCTCTTGAAAGCCCCGGGGGTTAACGCTCTATGCGGCTTAGAAAAGGCAATCACTATTACGATTAAGTAGTAAGTATACTATGATTAGACTATAAGTGTCCTTACTATCTAACTGTCCTGTACGCATGTCGAAAGTGCACGTATAGGTTCTCCCTGCCATAATGCAGAGCATTACCTTTGTCATACTCACTATGTAATAGTAGTATAAGTCGCTACTCTTCCCTTTCCCCTTCCTCTTGATTAAGCTTCTTCTTGTAGCTAAGGGTAATACGTCGCCGCTGCAACATTCTGCGGCTCATGTTATATCTATTCGCAGACAATACATCTAGTATCTCCTTGTTAGTAGACCGCTAGCACTAGTGTTAGTACTCTATAAGGCAGTTAACCTTTGCTGCGACTTCGCCTCTAATACAAGGTACATATTTGCGGAAGCCCTAATCATCGAGCTGCCTTGCGAGGCAACTGCGACTAATAATCGTCTGTTCTTCCCGCATGATAGTCTCCTAGATATTAACATGGCAGACGCTAATAGCTATAGCTTGCTACACATACTCGTGCTAGTGCGGCTAGTCGATTACCTGAGGTGGCATGGTGAAAACAACAACGATATTAGTGCTGATAGATTATTGTTGATGGGTAAATAGGCCTATATATGAGTTAGAAGGTCGATTCTTGATGTGGCCGAGAACACCCCTCATGTGGAATTGGCACATTTGGACCGCCGTCTTTTCCGTGCCGATATCGAGACTCGAACTTGAATTGGTTACAGCAGCTGCGTTTGGAACAATCGACCACACAGGGAATGAGTGGAATGGGCTTTCGTGTTCAAGTCATCTTGGTAGATCCGAGTGGTTCATGAGTGGCAGATCCGAGTGATACATGAGCGATTCAGAGGCTGGTGACAAGTCTTACGAGACCACTTCGGAAAGTCAAGATGGAGAACCTTCGTCAATCCACCAAAACTCTGCCCGCCAAACTCCCCAGTCTGCAAATGCTGAATCCGGAGCTGAAGAGGAGCAACAGTCGGGAGAGGAACTGGTGCAAGACCAAAGTCAAGTCAATGCTGCTCAACGACCCCCAGACGCATCAGCACAAGCGGCGCACTCTTCCAGACGCCAAAGCCGGATGAAAGCTCCGACTTACCGCCATGTCCTCAATGAATACATCTCTGAGATTTCGAGTCAGTCTATCAGCAATGAGCACCAACTTGGACCCTCGCAGATCGGTGCATCGTTCTGGACCTCAGCCGAGAAGGAAAGGCTGTTCCGCAAACTCGCAAGATGCGGGCCTGGCGACCTTCATGTGTTGTCCGCGTCGGTGGGCACGAAATCTGAAGCTGAGATTAATGTCTACCTGACGATGTTACGAGCTGGCGTGTTGGAAGCGAATGCCATCGAATCATCAAGGGAAAAGTCTCGTGCAAGGACTGCGCCGGCAGCTTGTGAAGTAGGAGCTTTGTGTGAGGACGAGCTTGAGACGGCAGCGGATTCGCTCGCTAGAAGTCTGGCGAGGCAGTGTGCTCAAGCAGAGGAGGAGATGTATGGCGAGGACTGGATCATTGACGCTGCGCTTGCGGATGAGATTGAGGAGACTCTGCAAGATACTGACGAGTCCATCAAAGCGGAGGATGGCGAAACGATCGCGGAACAGGAAGAGGGTCCGGGAACGCGAGATCTGAATGTCCCCTTTCCATCAGCGAGCTTGCTCCGACCTTCGGCGTTCTTGCAACTGTCTTACGACATCTACATGGCTGGTACGCCTGGTGATCACGACCGTTGGTTCGCCTCTGGACAGAACGTTGATGACCTGGATGAGCCAGCCATCTTCAGGTCCGCGTTTGAGGATTTCTACAACCTCACAGTAGGTCTGACTCGACGTTTGGTGCAGGCGACGATATTCCAGACCATGACTCGTCTACGGGCAAGTGACGGCTCTAGAATGGCATGGAGCCCCGAGCCTGTCGTTCGTGAAAAAGACGTCAAGGCTGCTGTAGACATTTTGGGTATCGACGTGGACGCGTGGAAGAACTACTGGGCACGATTGCCGAAGCGGCATGGTCTCATCGTGTACACGGATTCCAGAAAGTACGACGACGGACGACCAGGAACCAAGACTGGTGTGGGGCTTTCGTACGAAGAAGTCGAGGCAGAGCTAGGCCTAAACAAAGATGCGCGACCGGAGGGCGAGACCGGAAGTATTGGCGAGGCATCGCTTGACGAAATGAACTTCGACAGTGACGATTTCACTGTGCTCAGCAAGTCGGATGGTGATGCCGACGCGGATAACGGTGATGATGGACAGACGAGTGCCGCAGAAGGACCGGACGTAATTGACCAGGTGGACGAAACTTCCGATACTGGAGCGGATAACGGCGTTGAGTCCACGAGGCAGACAGCACTTGGTCTACGCGAACAACAATGGGCAACCCGTAGACTGAAGCGGAGACGGGCTCTCAGCCCCATCAGCTTCAGTCGCGCACAGGATGACTATATCGATGCAGTAGACATGAATGCCAGCCGTGACGAAGAACGGCGTCTGTGGCAGTCTGTGCGCAAACACCCACCGGACAACGATCAATTGAAACCTCAGCCAATACCGGAAAGCCCGGTATTGAATGGTGTCCTGCCGACGCAGACAACGAATTGGAGGGACAAGGTTAAGTACGAAGCGCCCTGGGAGCGTTTAGGTGCGTCGGTCGATGACGCTGAGTTTGCTGAAATGGAAAGGTGTGGGGCGTGTGGGAGAAAACGGAGAAGGATGTTTCTGGAGAAGGTTGTGGAGGAGGGTGGATTGATGTGTGACGATGGGTCACGGCCGGCAGGGGTTGAAGACGGGAACGAGATTTCTGCGAATAGTGAAAGCTCTGAAGAGGACGACGAGATGGGGTCAGGAGCTGAGACTTTCAGCGGTGATGATAATGAATCTCCCGGCCCGGCCCAACATCTGACGCCAGATGTCATCTCGTTCCTCGACCCTGCCCCAGAACTCTAGACGGAACCCGCGGGGATTGAACAATCTCCTCGAAGAAGGGCTGTCTCACAAACATCGACGCCGCAATAATTTCGGCCGCGTGCCAGCCGGATCGGGGGCCGAACGCCGCGACATGTGCATGTTTCCCGAATCAAGATAACCCCCTCGCAGCCTCGAGACTCCACCCCAACTGACTTCCACTTCACCACCCACACCTCAAACGACAACATTCCTCCCCGCATCGTCAGCCATGCGCTTCGTCACCGCCACCGCCGCACTTCTCCTCAGCGCTGCCACGAGCACGATGGCCTGCGCGCCGGACTGCTATACCTACCAGTGTTGCATGGATTACTGCCTCGCTCACTCGGCGGATACGAGGGCGTATAGTACCTGTGTGTTGGGTACTTGTCAGAGTTGTCGGTGAGTGGTCAGGAACGCTGGGGGATGCGGGTGGTGTGGTCGATGAAGAAGAGGCTGATTTGATGCAGGGGATGAAGTGGCGCAGTCTTGCGAGGTTTTTTATTCTGCCGGAGATGGGGGTTGCGCACTGCTTGCAAGTTCGGCGTGCAGTCTGCGTGGCGGTCATGAGACGTGCGGAATCAGCATGGATCCGCCCGTGGCGTACCTCGGGAACGGGAAGTGGTGGGATCTGGGACATGAATTATCGCACTTGCAATGCTCCCTACGACGGCCTGATTTGCATGAGCCATGGCGACTGCAGAGGGCGCTTGTCTTTCCCGAGCCCCGATTCGATCCACACCATGGCGCCGAGGTGCGGCGCTCCTACACCCACCTGACCGAATGGATGATTGATCCAATCAAGAACATCCTCCCTCGGCACCCCCTCTCCCCTCCTCCTCCTTACCTCCCCAAACCCCCCTCTCCGCCCTCCGTCGAACCTGTAACTCCCACAAACCAAAAAAAACCCCCCCGGGAAGCAAGCGAGGTTTGGGACTCTCGCTCTAGAGGGGTGTGTCATTTTTCATGTTGGAAGATTCTGCTGTACGAGACCCACTGGACTGTACCCAAGGGAGAGAGCGAGACGCTCCCCGCGAATCCATATCAAATCTCGCGACACGCATCGCGCCCTGACATGCGCTTGACATATACACACCCATACCCTACTCACAGAGCCGACTCCCCAATGCTGCACCACCCTGCCCCCCAAAACACCCATCATATGCAACACGCCACCCCCGACCCCCTCCGAACACCTAAAGCGTCCCCTGCAACACCGCCTCGGTACAACTCCCGATATACTGCCTCTTCCCATCTAAATTGCACCCAAACTTCCTCTCCAGCCTCTCCTTGACGCCCTTCTTCGTGATGCTCATCAGATCCGCCTGGAGGAGGATATCGCGAATCTCCGCCAACAGCGCGTCCTCGCTTGGCTCCACCCCGGCACCAGCCACCACCACCTGCTGCTGCTGCTGCTGCTGCTCCGCCCCGCCGAGCGGATACGTCGGCGCGTTCCTCGGCGGCTGCGTTCCCATCCCGGGCTCCGAGAGCAAGCTCAAGCGCGACTGGTTGAGCCCGCCGTGCTGTTGCTGCGTGAGGTCGAGCTGCGACACCCCTCGGCCCTGCATGCCGCCGTACTCCGACACCGCCTGTGCGTGGACTTGGTATCCGTGCTTCGTGCCGTAGCTGTGTCCCGTGACGCCACTCATCACACTCTGCGCGTCGGTGAAGTCGTGCACGCGGCCCCCCGCCTGCGTACTCGCCTCCCACAACTCCGCCTGGTACTCCTCCCACCTCTTCTTCGGGATGCTCTCCGGATCGAACTTGCCCTCGTCCGACACCAGGATCTGTTTCCCTTTTTCTCCCGTAATCATGCGCGTGTTGCCCCAGGAGAAATCGTCCATCTTCCAGAACGCATACAACGGTAATCCGCACGAGAAGACCGGGGTCGCGCAGATGTAGATGAGCATCCAGCCGACCATTTCCCATTTCCGCCTGACGATGAAGATGATGGCCTGCAGACCGTATATCGCGCCCAAGAGGATGAATGCGGTGATGGGCACGGTCGAGGGATTCCTCGCGACTTCGACGATGAGGTAGACGATGTAACCGACGATGACCGGCTGCACGATGGTGGAGAGCAGGTCGAGGAAGACGACGAACCGCATGCTAAAGCAGCAGAATCCACAGAGTTGGTTGAGCGGGATGAGTTCCATGAGATTGTGGACGGTACTGTTGATCCAGCGACGGCGCTGCGACATGAAGACGTTGAAAGTATCCGGGGCCACGGTCCAGGCGTGCGCGCGCATGATGTACTTTGTCTTGAATTTGGGATGGTGCTTGAGCAGCAACGTCGTCAGGTAACGGTCCTCGCCGAGATGAAGGAGGTTCTTCGTGTGCAGAGTATCGACGCGAATCTCTGAGTAGTCGGCGACGATTTCTTTGCTGACGAAGAGGGGCTTCCCGGATTCGGCGGCGCGAATGCGGTACATGGAGAAACAACCCGGGAGACAAGTGACGGAGCCGAAGAGCGACTCGAAAGCTTTGGTGAGGTTGTGCGAGATGTAGTATTCGTAAACCTGCATCATGGTGACCATCGAGGCTTTGGCGTTGGAGATGGCGGTCTCGCCGCACGTCGCAATGAGTTTGGTGTCGTTGAGGAAGGCTGCGATGAAGCGTGTGGCGGAGTCGGGGGCGACCATGGTGTCGGCGTCGATCTGAAGCAGGAACTCGTAGAAGGTGGGATTGACGCCGATGATGTTGCGGATGTGGTGGTGTAGTTCGAGTTCCATCGGCGTCATCGGGAGGTTGTAATGGACGCGATTGAGGAAGCGCATGAGGATCATCTGCGAATCACGCTTGCCACGGTTGCCAGGCCTACGCCGATCGTGTCAGCCTCCGGTCCTGGCCGGCGTGGAGAAACAGTGCAACGTACCTGCTGACTTCCGCCGGCCTCCCCACCTTGACGACCACCACAAACGGAACAATATGTCCCTGCACCTCGTACAGACCCGAGTAGACCTTGGCCATGTTGTGTTGCTTCATGCCCTCGCCCAAACTCTCGAAGCTCAGCGGCTCCGGGTCGACGGTCGCCGGCACGCCCAGGATATCTACCCGACCGTCAGCACAACATGCGCCATCCACAGCGAGAGAGCAGATGCGACTCACCAAGCACGATCCGCGGCGTCGGCCTATCGTTGCCCTGCCCAATAATCATCCCATCACAGATGATGAACAACAACTTCCTCTTGTCGTCATACTTCATCCTCGCGGCCGAATCGATCGCGCGTCGCAAACTGTCCTCGTCTTCCGTGTACGCCGGCACGGTCGCAATCACGAACCGATCCAAGTTCTCCGGCACGTTCTTCCTGCCAAACTGCAGCGCGGCCAAGAACTTGAACCCGATCACCGTGACCAACAACAAACTGATCGCCAGGAGAATGTACTTTGCAAAGAGACATTGCGGGGACGAACGGGTGTCGACGTCGCCAATGTAGAAGAGGTTGTCCATGCAAATCTGCATGCGGTTGCGGAGGCCGGTGTCCATGTCCAGGACCTCCCACTCGCGCGTGACGTCCTCGCCCGATCGTTCTTGGAAGAGGTCGACGAGAGACTGGTCCATGAAATTGGCGTTGTAGACCGGCAGGCCGGAGTCGGTGTAGTCCGACGCATTCTTGCCGGGAGGATATGCCGCGCTCCGACCGCCCGCAATGTACTGTGTGAAATCGTACACGCGTCCGGAGATGGACGCCAGGTAGTTGCTCTTCTTGGCCAACGTCTTCATGTACGTCGGGCTGTATCCCACCCGGCCCTGCCAGTACTGCTGTTCCATCCGAATCATCTGCTGCGCGAACCAGTCCGGCCGGGAGTCGTTCGTCGCCCAGCGGAAATCGTGGTATTGCGCGTTGTCATCCAACGCCGTGCTGGAAGCCGTGCTCGAGCTGTCCGTGTAGTTGTACGTCTGATAGCTGAGCTGCACGGCCGGGTGGATGCTGCCGTTGACACCCGGGCACAGCGCCGAGACCTGCACCGGGAAGAGTGTGCTGATGTCGTCCCCCGCGTATTTCTTGAGCGAGGTCTCGGGCACGATCGGAGGGTAGTGCTGGTACATGAACTTGTTGACGTCGAAGACGACCCCGCGGATGGCCACGTAGCTGGGTTCTCCGTCCTTGCCGTTCTTGGCCGTCAGCTCGGAGAGCGAGTAGACGTGCTGGGTCGGACAGATGAGCTTGGGCAAGCCGATCATGAAGAAGACCACGAAAGCGCACGAGATCCAGATGATGAAGTTGATGGCCACCTTCTCTCGCCAGGCCAGGCGGACGTCTTTCCTCTTGATGCCGCCGATCCACCGGATCAGAAAGTCGGGGATGAACCAGGTCAACAGGTAGACCATGAACAACCACCGCTTCCTCGATCCGGACATCTTGTGCGTTTCCACTTCGACCATCTTGGCCTCGTTGCCCTTCTCCGCCATCTGATCTCGGTTCGGCAGATTCCGAAACATGTCGCCGTCTCGAAAGGCACTCGCGCCCGCCTCGCTCTTGCCGTCCAAGTCGCGAGAGCCGAAATAGCCCGCGCCCTTGTCGTCGGGGTACCCGCCGGAGCCGGGTGTCTGCAGCAGGTGCGTCTTGCTCTCGGCGAACCCCCCCTTCATGGCGGGCGTCAGCAGACCCGACTCGTGGCCATACTCATCCACCGGTGGAGGAGCTTCGCCGATGTCCACCACGTGTGCCACTTGTCGCCAACACCGCTCGCTGAGGAAGACCCCGGTCGATCCCACGCGCGCCTCATTCGACGGCCAAGACTTCTCTTCGAGGATCATCTCGGCCTTCTCCTTTTCCGTGCCCACGAGCGACACTTCGCCTTCCGCCATCCCCAGGAACTCGCGGAACGGCATGAAGATGCTGAAATCAGCCGTGCGCAGGCGCTGCGCGATTTCCGCGACGCCCAAAGTCTGCACTTGCGTGCGGACGCATTTGCTGTCGAATTGGTTGGCGATCCGTCGATCGTTCGGCTTCAGGCAGAACACGAAGTACGGGTTCGTGCTCGGCGCGGTCAACGACTGGGTGATGTTGTCCAGGGCCGTCAGGAACTGTGCCGCGGCACCCGGGGCGGGCTCCTGGGCCGTCCGCTGGAGTCGCGACGCGGTGGAGATGCCGGGCCCGTGGCCGTCGTCGCTCCCCTCGCCGCCGCCGCCGTCATCAGCGTCATGCATCTTTTTCTGGCCGAGCCGAGGCCGGGACCCTTTCCGCCTCGCCATCGACGGCATGCGCGAGGGCTTGGACGCCACCGAGGCCTGCGTGACGGTCGTCCGATCGCGTGGGTTGAGCGTCTTGTTCAGAGCTTCCTGGCCGAACAGGTCGCTGACGAACGAACTTGTGGTCATCCCCATCAGGTTCATCAAATCCCCGGAAATGACTTCTCCGTTCATTTCCAGCAGGTGGTCGACCGGATATTCCACCTCGCCCGCAAAGTGCTTGACGGTGAACGAGGCGTGCATGTTGGGAGTCGCGAAGTTGTTGCCGGGGAGGTGCAGCATGGCGGGCGCCACGTCGATGGCCGGGTTCTTGCCCTCGAAGCGCTTGCGGATGGCTTCCAGGAACTGCCGATCCGTCCGGCCCCTCCGCATCTGGTCGTCCATGATGCTCAAGAGCCCGTTGCCCGACTTGAGCAGGCCTTTGACGGCATCGGAGTTGTCAAAGTAGCTGGTCGGTGGGACGGACACTTCCTCCGTCTCCAGCAGATCCGCCTTGCGCTCGAAGAAGGATTGGAGGCAGAAATTGTACAACGACTCGGTGGCGGCATTGTTCAGCAATTGATCGAGCGTGTTGTTGGTGCTCGAGCTCTGCGAGAAGCCCGGGAAGTCCACCACGGCGATGGTGTTGGCGACCGACTCTTCGTCGGCGCAGATCTTATCGTTGATCTTTTCCATCACGTACGCGACGAGGAGCGAGTAGAGCGTGCGGGCGAACTCATCGGCGTTCTCTCTCGCGCTGTTGCGGTCCAGGATCACCGTCACTCGTTCCCGGCCCAGCGTGCGGGTCTTGACTTGGAGACACTGCTCCATGTCCTTTTCGGGCACGCCGAGGAAGGCGGCGACGCACTGCAAGCTCTCGCGGTTTCTGACCCACACCAGTTCCTCGCCGCCGCCTTCTTGGCCATACCCTCCGCTCTCGTCGGCGGCGGGCGTGGTGGCCGCCTTGGACACCAAGTCCAACTGCCCGATGTGCAGGATGGTCGCCAAGATCTCGCACAGGTGCGCAATCTCCTCTCGCGGGAATTCGAGCCGCCGGAGCGCCGTCTTGAAATGCTGAAAGCCCTCGTGATCGTTGATGCCGACTTTCAGCTGTGACGGATGACCGAGATATCGCCATCGCTTGATCGCACCGCCCATCGACACGCGGTTGCCGGCGCCGTGGGCGACGCCATTCTCCAGGTCGAGACCCAAATGCTTCTTCTCGTCGTCCGACGTGCCCGCGAGCAGATAGTACAGCAGATGGAAGTTGCGCTCGCCCGGCGGCACGCTCGACACTCGGCTGCGCTCCAAGCGATGGTCCAACACCTTCCCTCCGATCAGAGTCGGATGCAAGGACGAGGCCGTCTCGTACTGCAGCTCGAAGAACAAGCCCGCCTTGCTCGCGGTCGGGGTGGTGACGCTTTTGGTGGTGGTGAGGGCGTCGAAGACGAATGCGGCAAAGCTCAGCTTCTTGCTCAACGGGGTGCTCGTGAAGGCCAGCAACTGGCTCAGCACATGACTTCGCACGGTGGTCTTGCCGCTGCCACTCTCGCCCAGGAAGACGGCCGCTTGGTTCTCCTGTCGGCTGCCCAATCGCGTCCACATGCGCTGGGCGAGCTCCTCTGCGGCGCCCATGGCCGAGCCATCTTTGTGGCCGGCGGGCCCTTTGGCGGCGGAGATGAAGGTGTTGACGGAGATGTATGCTTGCGAGCTGAGGGTGGTGATGGGGTGCTGTATGTGGTAGCGAGCGGCGATGTGGGAGGTCAGACCGGTGTCGGACTGGAGGTGAGTGGGGAGGGAGACGAGGTTGGCGGTCTGCGGGTTCGCCATGGTGGGGGTTGTTGGTGGTGGAGGGAGGGAGGGAGGGAGGGAGGGAGGCGTCAGACCTCCGCTGGCTGCGGTGAGGGCAGGAGGGGCGGTGGGTGCCTCGAGAGGCTGGTGTCGTGGTGTACAGTGTCCCTGGGTATGGCGGCTGTCGATGATGCAGTAGTTTGGGATGGTATTCCGGGAGAAGCGATGCCTGAAACGGTGGCGTCCAGTGCAGTTTTGGTCGGTTCAATGCGGTGCAGCGAGCGTGAGAAGCGAAGGTCGGGTGTTTACAGCAACGAATGGGGCCGGGGCCGAATTACGATGATGACACAAGCAAAGCACGGCGATGGTGTTCAGCCGGTGTATAGTATAGCACAGAAGTCAGTCACTCTGCTCATCTCATCACGTCCCGCACAGCAGGAGACGCCCGAGACGCGCCCAGGACATGCCAAGACGAGACGGCGCGTGCATTGATGGTGAGCCGCGGGAGATCGGCAGGTGAGCATGGCGCTAGTGGCACCGTCTTCGGGGCCTTTTTTTTTGATATTCTCGATATTTTTTGATATTCTTCGATACTCGTCGATATTCTCGCCTACAGCACATTGTTTCCGGGATGAAATTGGGCGACGCCAATGGATACAACTTGTATGTCCAAGTCTTACGGGGTGGATACATACATCTCCAAGTCTTGCGAGTGCTCTCCATACATCTACATGTCTCACGTGTTGTATTCACACATCTACAGGTCTTACGTGTTATATACATACATCTACATGTCTTACGTGTTGTATACATACATCTGCATGTCTTACGTGTTGTATACATACATCTACATGTCTTTCCCGATCGTCATGACTCATGACATGATGGTGGTACCCGCTAGCACACCCCGGGTGGCGCGTGGATCCAAAAATACACATGGACTCGCGAGACTCGGCTTGGTGAAGGTGAGGGAGGTATATTTACAGAACATGAACGTGGAATCATGAACGTGGAATCATGCACAGTGTACAGAATAGCTGGTGTCGTGACGTGTCGGAACGGGTGGTCGTCCTCAACATGTCGGGGAACACGCAGGAGGACGGGAGCGGTCGGATTCTATTACGGGACGGTGTATGCTCTGGCTGAGTCCGAGG
This sequence comes from Teratosphaeria epicoccoides, assembly GCA_021401465.1. Lineage (NCBI taxonomy): Eukaryota > Fungi > Ascomycota > Dothideomycetes > Mycosphaerellales > Teratosphaeriaceae > Teratosphaeria > Teratosphaeria epicoccoides. Next base: position 6,135 of record JADDMT010000214.1, on the reverse strand, counting down.
CTTTTGCCACGCGGGTGCTATATTACTGTACTGCGATGGCTAATAGATAGAGTTCATCCAGCACCATCCCCCCCCCCCCCCCTGGCCGAGGTGACGCCACACCCTCCCTCCCGTGACGCTAGCCTGATCGTGGAATCTCTTCCGTCAGATCACGTCGTGTGTGTATGTACATGTCTGTGTGTGTGTGTGTCTGCGTGTCTGTGTGTATGTGTGCAGCACATCACATTCGTTCTCGTCGCTCGTTTGTTATGCTAACGATCCTCGACACTCAACATAACACGCGATTTCCAAGCGGCCACACGAGCCAACACTCCTCACAGCAACCTCGATCACTCACGGAGAAGGGGCACGCCGCAAGCCGACGCTCGACCACCGCGCCACAACCACCATAGCCTTCACCCCCCCTTCCCCAACACCACACCGAGAACACGACGATCCCCACCATCAGCACCGCGTGCACCTCCCACCACGAGCCCCCTGCGGGCATCGAAAACCCGGCCGTCCGAAATCCTAACATCCAAGAATCCCCTCACCACCCGGGCTGCCAAACATGGCCCACCGCGTCTCGCAATACTCCTCCCTCTCCGCCGCCCACAGGAGCACCACGGTGCAAACCAACTCCACCCAGCAAATGTCCACCACCTCCTGTCTCAATGCCCTGCACGCCGCCTACACCCAACCCGCCGCCTACACACTCGAGTCCTCCACCTCCCTCGTGGTCAACACCTGGCTCACAGCCGCCCAAGACGGAACCGTCGACCCCGACCTCGCCCGGAGAGCCGTCGAACATGCCGTGAGGAGGGCGGAGGACGGAGTCGTCGTCCTGGGGAGCTTGCATGCCAGTACGCCGACGTTGTTGCCGAGCTTCGTCGAGGCCCTGCCGCTGAGTGTGCCCGCCAGCTGCTTCACCGCCCTCGCCGCACTGCGACCCTTCGTCACCACCGTCACCCCAGGAAACCCGGCATTGCCGAGGTATTCGGCGTTGCAGGCCACCTTCCACCTGAATCTGCAGGGCGACCTGACCGGTGCGAGTCTCGCCCTGAGCACGAGTGGCATCGACACCGCCAAGGGCCTGCTGCATGTGGAGAACCACGAGGGCTACCGAGCATTTGATGTCTTCTACCATCTCCTGCAGTCGGCCTCGCCGCAGGAGGCCGAGGTGTTGGCGCTGAAGAGGGCGGAGCAATATGCGTTGTTGAGGAAGAGCGAGACATACACTCCGCCCTCATATCTGCCCACAGCGGACGATGCGGCCAATGCCGAGGATTGGAGGGCTGCCTTGAAGGGCCTCGGGATCAGGGGCGCGGCCTTTCGGAATCTGCTGCAGGCGGTCGCCGCGCTGTTGAGGTTGGGTGATGCGGTGGGATGGCTGGTGTCGGAGGCAGAGGTCGAGTCGACGTGCGATGATGTGGCGGAGCTGCTGGAGATCGACTCGGAAATTCTCGTGCAGAAGTTCGCGGGCGACGAGCGAGAGGCCTTGATCGCGGGGCTGTACGAGGCGATTGTCGATTGGCTGATCACCAAGGCCAACCATGCGATACGAGTGGAGATCCACACCGGCAAGAGCATCGGCTCGAGCAGCGGCAGCGACGGCGGGCGCGACACTCCCCCGAGCACGGACGACGAAGATGGTGTGAGCATCAGCATCATCGACATCCCCTCGGAGAGTCTGGGCAGGGCCGTGGCGCTCAAGACCGTCTTCGACGACAACAGCGGCATCAATGTGGAGATGAAGCAGGATGGCATTCCGGTCAACTCGGCCGGCGCGTCGACCATGAAAGCGATGGCCGAAGCCGTCGCAGCCCACGAAGCAGACCTCGGGATCATGACGGGGCTGGCCGGGAGGGAGCGCGAAGAGACGCTCGACACCCGGCACAGTGTGCTGGAAAAGATCGGAGAGCAGGCTCATGCCGAAAGCTTCGTCAGACAACTCGTGTGTTCAGGGGGGGGGCACGACATCGAGGTGGGCAAGCGAGGGAGGTTCCAGCTCATGGACGCCCTGGGCAGAGCGAGAGTGTGGTTCCACCTCTGCCTGCACCCGAGCGATGACAGACCGCACGTCTTCGCGGACCAGTCGCCTCCCAACTTCAAGTGGTCGGCCGGGTCCGTCGCGGCGCAGATCAGGAATTGGAGATTGGCCGAGTGGGCGAACCATCGCAACAAGCACCTGGACTACACCGCGGACTTTGATCACGACGAGTTCGTCGAGCGATATTCACGCTTGGGCTGCTATCCGGGCAAGGAGGGCGCGGAGATGTGGATCGTCGAACGCGGCTGGAGTAATGGCGAGGTCGTCATCGGGAACGAGCGCATCTGGATGCGGGAGAATGCGTGGTGGGAAGCGGAGACCATGCTGGATATGAAGCCGGTCGAGGACGTGACGCCGATGCTGGGCGGCATGGTGGGTGCGGGTGGAGTGGAAAGCGGGTATTCGGTGCAGACGCCTGCCGGGATCAATGACGGGTACTTTGCGCCCGAGTACGGGGAATCGAAAGAGAACCTGCTGGGCCGGGACACCGCGCAGTCCCGTCTGGGTGCCCGGAGTGTCGCGCCGAGCGCCATGAACAAGACCATGAAGAGCATGGGCGGCGGCGACTACGGCCTGGGCTTCAAGGGCGATGACAAGTACCAGGACATCACCTTCGATGGAGAGATCGATCCAGAGCTCGCGGAATCCAAGCATCTGGAAGTCGAGAAAGAGACCTTCGGGCGCCAGCTGTGGGTCTTCATCTCCAGAGTCGTCACGTTCCCCTTCTTCGCGTTCCTGCTGAAGCACATCGGTCGCATGAAACGGCCAGACGTCCAGCAAGCCTGGAGAGAGAAGATCCTCCTGATGATCCTCATCTTCTTGATCAACGGCACCATCGTCTTCTACATTGTCGCGTTCGGCAAACTGCTCTGCCCCAATTACGACAAGGCGTGGAATGCCAAGCAAGTCGGCTATCACGCTGCTGGCTCCGACTTCTACGTGTCGCACATGGGGTCCGTCTACGATCTGAAGACGTGGTGGAAGACCGATCACACGGCTGGTTCTGGATCGATCGAGACGAGCCAAACGAACATGGAGCCGTTCGGGGGCACCGACGTGACCCCGTACATCGTCCCGCCGCTGTACATTGCGTGCCCGGGTCTGGTCAGCGCAAATAGTGTGGTTTTGCAAAGTAACAATACGCTTCTCTACCCTACCGCGAAGCACCTGTCGGGCCACTACGAGCAAGCCGATCCGACCTCGGCGCTGTACAGTCCTGACTGGTACAAGAATAATTTCGAGCCGACGATCGAACAGTTCTACAAGGGGAAGCTGGTCATCAGCAAAGGCAAGATCAAGAAGCAGGGCGAAAACAACGGCCACGAGTGGTTCATCATCGACGGCAAGGTCTACGACCTGACGGACTACTTTTACACCAAGAAGCTACAGAATGATTTGAGCCAGTACTCGTTCCTGGGGTCGGAGATCGAGAAGCTGGTCCAGAATAATCCGGGGGGAGATCTGACCGACGAGTGGAACAAGATCTCGAACGTGTCGCTCCGAGTCAACGGCATGAATTGCCTCGAGAACCGCTTCTTCGTCGGCCACACGGACTTTCGGAAGACGCCGCGATGTCAAGTCAACAACTACATTCTCCTGGCGTTCACCATCATCCTCTGCGCCGTCATTTTGACCAAATTCTTGGCCGCTCTGCAATTCGGCGGCAAGAAGCGTCCAACCCAGCAAGACAAGTTCGTCATCTGCCAAGTCCCCGCCTACACCGAAGGCGAAGACTCCCTCCGCAAGGGCCTCGACTCGCTCACCGCCCTCCAGTACGACAACAAGCGCAAACTCCTCTGCGTCATCTGCGACGGCATGATCGTCGGCGGCGGCAACGACCGCCCGACCCCGAAGATCGTCCTCGACATCCTCGGCGTCGACCCCAAAGTCGACCCGCCCGCCCTGCCATTCAAGTCGGTGGGTGTCGGAGCCGAACAGCTCAACTACGGCAAAGTCTACTCCGGCCTCTACGAATACGAAGGCAATGTCGTTCCCTACCTCGTCGTCGTCAAAGTCGGCAAAGAGTCCGAGCAGTCGAAGTCCAAGCCCGGTAACCGCGGCAAGCGAGACTCCCAGATCCTGCTCATGTCGTTCCTCAACCGCGTACACCACCGCGCGCCCATGAACCCGCTGGAGCTCGAGATGTTCCATCAGATCAACAATGTCATTGGCGTGGATCCCGAGCTGTATGAGTACCTGTTCATGGTGGATGCGGATACGAAGGTCAAAGAGGATAGTCTGAACCGGTTGGTGAGTGCGTGTGCGAATGACGCCAAGATTGTGGGCATCTGCGGGGAGACGAGTCTGGAGAATGAGGAGAGGAGTTGGACGACGATGATTCAAGTTTACGAGTATTATATCTCTCATCATTTGGCGAAGGCGTTTGAGAGTTTGTTTGGAAGTGTCACGTGTCTGCCCGGATGGTGAGTCACCAACACATCGGGTCCCTTCGAGGCTGGGACGAGTCCTTTGCTGACACGCGTGTCCTAGTTTCTGCATGTACCGCCTCCGGACGGCAGATAAAGGGCGTCCGCTCATCATTTCGGATAAGGTCATTCGTGAGTATGCGGACAACAACGTCGACACGCTGCACAAGAAGAACTTGCTCTCGCTCGGAGAAGATCGATACCTGACGACGCTCATGACGAAGCACTTCCCGACGATGAGCTACAAGTTCGTTCCGGACGCTTACGCGCTGACGGAAGCGCCCGCGGAATGGAGCGTGCTGTTGTCGCAGAGACGGAGATGGATCAACTCGACCATTCACAACCTCGCGGAGTTGGTGAGTCTGCCCTGGCCATTCCCAGACTAACCTTACATATGCCAGATATGCTGACGATGGCGGTGGTGATCTAGGTCTTTCTCAAAGATCTCTGCGGCTTCTGTTGCTTCTCCATGCGCTTCGTCGTCTTCGTCGACCTCTTCGGCACCATCATCCTCCCCGCCACGTGCGTCTACCTCGTCTACCTCATCGTCGTGGTCGGCACCGGCAACGAGCAATTCCCGCTCATCTCCATCGTCATGCTGGCCGGTGTCTACGGCCTGCAAGCCATCATCTTCCTGCTCAAGCGCCAATGGCAGCACATCGGCTGGATGATCATATACCTCCTCGCTTACCCTATTTACTCTTTCGTCCTCCCGGTCTATTCATTCTGGAAGCAGGACGATTTTTCATGGGGCAACACGAGAGTGGTGGTGGAGGAGAAGGGCGTCAAGAAGGTGGTGTTGAAGGATAATGAGACGTTTGACCCGAGGAGTATTCCGTTGCAGAGGTGGGACGATTATGCGTCCATGAACAATCTGCCGGGGCGGAGAGGCGTGGCGGAGGAGAAGGGGGAGAGTGTGTATCGCGACTTCCCCGTGGGACCCGGGTATGAGATGGATGAGATGAGGAGTGTGTATTCCGGCAGCCAGCGGCATGGCCCGCCCACGGTGCTGTCGGGGTTGCAGGCCCACGGGGGTGCTCATTACCGGCCCCCTCAGGGCCGGACCCCGTCACCCTTTGACGCCTTGAACCGCCAAAGCACACCCTCCCGCTTCACGGACGTGGGCCACTACCACCAACAGGAGCACCAACACCTGATGTCTCTCGGCGGGACTTCCCACCGCGCGCGCTCACCCAACCCGCAGCAGTATCCCCCGCGGCCGCAGCATTTCGGCGGCAGCGGGTTCGCGGCCAGTCGGCCGGGCAGCGGGATGCCGGGGTTCCAGACGCAGGGCGTGACGCGGGCGCAGGTCATGGAGGCTATCCAGGAGTGTTTCCAGGAGGTGGACATGGAGAGCGTGACCAAGAAGCAGATGAGGGCGCTGGTGGAGGGGAAGCTGCAGTGCCAGCTCGTGGGCGAGAAGAGGGTGTGGCTGGATGACGGGATCGATGAGGTTCTGGGCATGGTTTGACAGTCGGGAAAGCGAATGTGGGTTCGGATCCCTTCTTCCGCCTTTCGAGGAGGCTGCGCCTGGAGGTGCGGCGGCCGTGAGGCTTGAGTGGAATGTGTGTTTGGCATGGAGGGGTTTTTCTTGTCTCGGGAAGGGGGCATCGTGTCGACGGAGACTTTGCATGGAGTGGCTGCGCATTGGATGGGCATGGGGGATGTTCGGAGGGGGGG
>JADDMT010000213.1:0-35183 GCA_021401465.1 Teratosphaeria epicoccoides | reverse complement strand
AGATATATGTGCTATATGATATGAAAATATCTCGCAGTGTGACAGAGTAATCCGACCTTTTAGTAGGTACAAGACAGCGCTGCTTTCTGCTTATCGCAGAGGTGGCGCTAAGGGTGCTTATAACCCCTGACGCTCCTTAATTAGGGAAAGCATGTCCGAGCCTAACCCCGTAGGGGTACCGTAGGGTCAGCGACGTGGGGGCGTCCTACGTCGACAACTAATCCCACTTAGACGACATACAAGCTAACGTATGTACGAAGGACCCCCTTGCCATATGTGGCAGGGTCACTGCATGCCAAGGGCGGCCATTAGAACCCATGCGGTTCAAATAGTCCCCTAGTATTAACCGTATCAATAACTTAGAGGATCTTATTACCTATAGGACTCTTGTCTATCTTTGCTAGGCAGAAGAAGCTTGCGCTAGGCAGAGTATCATTAGCAGGGAATTAACAGTTAGCGACTAGGTAACTAATTGTAGCTTAAACTGCCTTCGTAAGAGAATTAATGCTCTAACTTGTTAAGTCTAGGGTAGGTATTCTCTGCCTCCTTGCTATACTTGTACTCCTATCCTACTAATTGTCAAGGATAAGTCGCTATCAAGTAAGGAGCCTACTATACTACAGCGGTTACATTAGACCTAATCTATTCTAAATAGGATGCTCTAGAATATAAGCCTCTGTTAAATTAATCCCTTAAATATAGGCAATAGATTTACACATAGGAAGTAGCTATAGAATGAATATATTATGTCAGGTATTAGATATATATCGAACGTGATTAATAGAAGAGAAGTAGTAAAAGTTCTTCTCTTCCTAGCTAGGGTTATATATCTCTTAACCCCTAACCTAAGTCAGGGAGGTCAGAGTTAGGGTCCTGCCTAACTCTGACTCCTACTTACTTAGTATAGCTACTATGTAACTACCTATTACATTTTAACAATATATTTATATTAGAAGCTTATAGATAATAAAACTATAAAAGTATAAGTAAATAGTCTTGTTTATTCTAAATCTTTAAATATCTTTACTAAGGCTTTAGACTTATAGACTTTTAAATCCTAGATTAACAGATATATAAGGAATATATATATAGTATAAGAGTTAATAGACTTAATAAGAATAGACTAAGAAGACTAAAAGAAGTAGAGATACTACTATATATATTAATTAGTTACTTAGATATATATAATAGTAGTTAGACTTTCCTTTAAATTTACTAGAAATGTTAATAAGATTTCTTTAAAGCCCCTAGGATATGTTTCTTATAAAGTTATACTCTAGTGTTATAGTACTATTAGTCTTAATGCTAGTAGGTAAATAATAGTTAACTAGAAGTATCTAGAGTTTAGTTATTACTAGTAGTTAACGTTAGCTCCTATAGAGTATAACAAGATAGAGTAGTAGCCGATTTAATCGAGTTTTTTAGCTCATGATTTTTAACATCACACACGAGCTATACATTTCGAAATACTAATTACATGTGCTAGGAATGTGACCGGGTATCATTCATAAGACCATTCTCTTCTCATGCGTGTACGGAGCCAGGCTTCTTTCACTGCATCAAAATTCATCATCCGCCACCTCGATCCGGCCAGCGCGGTCTGCGCAATCCTAACCTCTCCTTCATCCGTGACGACATCTGTTCGTTCCATACATAGGTGACGGCATTCGCGAACCCAACAAGCTGCGTCGATGCTTGCATAGCCGTCAACCACAAAGGGGACTCCCCGACAATGATCTCTGTAAGTCTGTTCGCGATCCCGGGTATCCACAAAATGATATAGAGGATCGGATAGCCGTTGAGCAAAAGCATCTTTTGCAGTGCTCTTTTGCGCTCCCGGGCGTTCCGCTTGGCCAACGGTCCCTGGGGATTTGGATTGGGGCTGAGGGTCTGTTTGTGCTTTATCACGGGTGGCGCGTGGACGCGATGAGCTTGCGAATCGACAGAGGGTGGCAGCGGCGACAGCTGGCTCTTTGAATTGTAAAGGATCTGTTCCTCTAATTCGAAGCTCTCGTGTCCAGACTCTTTGACATCACTGGTTCTCGGCGTTAGGGACTCAGCTGGTACGGTCTGAGGAGGTCCAACATCAGACCGCAAATTGACTGTGCTCGATCCCATGTCGTCTTCCGTGTGCGAAGAGCAGCCATAAGAGGTCACGTGCAGCTGACCATATGCCCGTTTGAGGTGGAGATAGACTGACATCAGCTAGTCAGCGGATGCCTCACACACGCCTGATCCGACCTCTTTTACCATAAGTGTATATGCCGATCGTGACGAAAAAAATCATGATTCGCCAGCCATGTGTCAGTGAATATCTGGGAGTTTATGGTCAGCCATTGATCGGTGGCCTGTAACGGACCACGAACCTCAGCAGGATGTCCTTCTTGATCCAACACCAGTTCCCGCTCGTAGGCGCCCATGCTCCTAGTGCTTGCGCAATATTCGCTGCACACAGGAATCAGTACAGGAAGCTGGTAGGTCCACAGTGGGCCTAACCTGTAATCATCGGCGGGATCCACGGGATGAGGCAAACTAAAGCTACTTTCCACTGCGGAGGCCGCTGGATCATTCGCGCCTGTCTGACGGTGAGGAGGACGGCCAGCGAGATTACGAGAATGTTGAAATCCACGGCCTGCACCGTAAACTGCCCAATATACGCGTTGGCCATGCAGCCGGGTCCCATCGGGATGCGATATTTTTCATGCCTTCGTGTGAGCGCGACAATGCCGGACACGGTGTTGTTGCCGGAGTTGATCAGATCTGGCAAAGTGTCAGCAAGAGCGTGATAGTACTATGCCCATTGAACATACCCGCCACCAGCAGATTCAAGATCAACGCCTGCCGAAAATGCCGCTCCGGCGGTACAAGAAAAAAGCTGACTCCCGAAGCCAGATCGGCCAGGAATGACAGCAACGAGCACACGAATGTTGGCACAGTGACCCAGAGCGGCAAACCCATCGTGGCGAGAGCTGCTGAAGCAGCGTATCAACCGTTCCCTTCAGACGAGTTCTCAGACATGGTAGGAAAAAGCGGTTCCTGCATCGCACCGGCAAAAAGGCTGAGGTCGCATGTCAGCGAGACCGGGGAATCACAGGACGCAATATCCAGTATGTAGACTTGTATCCTGGGATAGCTATGGCATACCCATGGCAGCGTAAATGCTGTCCGGACGGTTAAAGGAGAGTTTGGGAGGAGCTTTGAACGCGGACTGGTTGCGTCTCCTGCCGCAATGCCAGGGCCCAGGGTGTGCAGGGTGATGCATGTTGGGCGTCCCGCAGGACCGAAACTCTCGTTCTATTATTTTGGGCTGCTGCTGGCAGGTTCCGAGAAAGTCCTTGACACATGTATTATTGTCCGTGGCATTTGGCGTGTCGGTGCTGTGCGAATTCGAGTACACAACTTGGCACCGTGTTCGCGTTTTCAGATACGAACGTGCCGCGGCTTGCTGTGGTGTCTAATGCTCCGGTCTTGTACTTACTGCCTCGCTCGACAGTAGTTGACGTGGTGAGCATTCACCAGCTCACGAGATCAGGGCGGAAAGTGATGCTCTAAACACACCACGTGCATCGCCCGTAGCATTGCGTTGACCGCCCTGTCAAGTGGTGCGGTGCCCCGCTGCTTGCGAATCAACCTCGTCTAGGAGAGCGTCGTAACACTCAAGGAGGGCTAACATCCCGTCGGGGGTGGTTAATCCGCTCCGAAGATCTTCAAAATTCCTACACATAACTTTGGCTTTAATAGCACAGTATTACTAGGTTTAATGACATAACAACTATTATAACCTAATATATGCATATTATAAATAGGAGCTGTATTTTAGAGTTAGGAGCCTAGATATTCTTATAGTTACTCTGCAAAAGTCTTAGTTATAAGGCATACTAGTAGAAAACACAAGTAACATACATTTTAAACCTGCTGTCTTTTAATACCTACTATAATGCTAAATTGTATCTCCCTAATACTATTAAACCTAGATTCAATTTGTTAGAAGGAGCTAAATCTAACATAATATGTAGAAATATGTACTACTATTATGTTTAGAGCTACTTAGGCAGAAACTACAAGCTATTTTAAAACCCCTCCTTCTATAATTTCTAGCATTATGTAGAGGGTAGCTTTATAAGATAATTACAAGTCTAAACTATACTCTAGTAGGCCTAAAAAATAGACATAACACAATAAAAGGAAGATCCTTAAGTTAGTTAGAAAGAACCTAAAAATGACATATGCTATATTAAAGAAAGAGACAGGAATTAAGCTAAGTAATAACACCTTATACTACGTATGAAAAGGCTATAGCATATCAAATTAGAAGGCCTAGAAGCATCTAAAATTAACAAAGGAAGTAGCTACACTTAGGTTAGCCTTTACTAAAAAGCATGTGTAATTATCTGCTTAGGATTAGTTAAAATACATCTTTTTAGACAAGTTGTTACAAGAGAGCCATGTGTACATAGGGGGCTTGTCTTAGTATTTAATACATTCTATAAAGGAAGAAGAAAGCTACTTAATAGAGGCTAGCTAAAATATATTAGTAGCTTGTATGTACTAAGCCTGTATAGGCCTAGCTAGTACTATGCTTCTAAGGGCGCGCCCTTTATAATACCCCTAATATAGATGTATATGCTATATAATATAAAAATATCTTGTAGTGTAACAGAGTATAACCTTTTAGTAGGTACAAGACAATACTACTTTCTGCTTATTATAGAGGTAGTACTAGAGGTGCTTATAACCCCTAACGCCCCTTAATTAGGGAAAGCATGTCTGAGCCTAACCCTGTAGGGGTACTATAGGGTCAAGAAGCCCCTACAGGGGTACTATAAGGTTAGTAGCGTAGTAGTATCCTACATTAGGCATTAATACTACTTAGATGACATATAAGCTAACGTATATATAAGAGACCCCCTTACTACATGTAGCAGGGTCATTACATACTAAGGATAGGCATTAGAACCTATGTAGCTCTAATAGCCCCCTAGTATTAACTGTATTACTACCCCTCCTCCTATAAGGATGTCCCTAGCCTTACTAAGTAATACATGTAGAACGTATAGGGTACAGGATATAGCATGCCTACACTATGTAAGAGTAAACAGGTAGATAGCCTATATAACATGTGTTATGTATACACTTGACGCCTTTGTAGCAAGTATAGGGTAGGGGTTACTAATGTAGGCAGATTTTTAAATCTGTTACATATTAGGCAGCTTCATAACACCCTTGCTTTACATGCAGATCAAGATATTAGGAAACTTGATATAGTTAATACTAGGGGGCTATTAGAGCTACATAGGTTTTAATGCCTACCCTTAGTATGTAGTAACCCTACTACATATAGCAAGGGAGTCCTTTATACATATGTTAGCTTATATGTCGTCTAAGTAGGATTAGTGCTTGACGTAGGGATGCCCCTATGTCGCTAACCCTATAGTACCCCTATAGGGGCTTCCTGACCCTATAGTACCCCTGTAGGGTTAGTCTTAGATATGCTTTCCCTAATTAAGGGGCGTTAGGGGTTATAAGTACCTCTAGCGCTATCTCTATAATAAGCAGAAAGTAGCGCTGTCTTTTACCTACTAAAAGGTCAGATTACTCTGTCATACTACGAGATATTTTCATATTATATAGCATATACATCTATATTAGTTCTGCTTTCTCCCCCCTGCTTTGTAGTCTAGTAGAGAATACTACGATATGTCTAGAGTACTATAAACTTGTAACTAACGCGTAGTAAGCGCTATCCTAAGCGACTATAATAGCGAAGCTAGCCTAAGTAACTAGCCTGTAGGAGTACCCCCTACAAGCGACACTACATTAAACGACAGTTCTACTAGAGGCTAATTACGTAGCAGACAAGGTAATAGATCCCCTGTATAGGGACTATAGCTAACCCTAACTATTAACCTAGCTCTTATAGCCATAATTGTCAATTAGGTCGCAAGCTGCCTTGCAAACTAGAGCTAGAGCTATACCCCTTCTAGTAGCGAAAACAGCGAGGACAGTAAAGACGTTACTATAAGTAGTACTAATAAACTAGCGGATGATAAAATCTAGCAAGATTTTACGCTAGGGACCTACGAAGACAATGTACTAGTAGGCGCAGACTCTCTGCGTATGCCTGCAAATCTAGTGCCTAAATTTAGGGCTATAGTAGGCTAACTAGGAGGCAGTTATAACGCACATAACCTGAAGCTGTTTAAGGGAGACACCTTAAAGGAGGCTCGAACTTTCTTGTAGGCATGTAAGGTAGTTTTTGTGCTTAACCTACACGGATATTCTATAGAGGGCAAACAGGTCGCCTTTAGTTGTCATAAGGGTAGGTGCTAATAGCAGGAAGGGGATCAGCTGTTAGACTTACAGAGTAGTAAAGAATATCGATAATAGTAATTAACCTTGTAACTAACTGTACCTAGTAAGGTAACTAGGAGAGATTAAGCACAAAGCTCCTAACTGCCTAGCCTAAGGCTATCCCTATATACAAGAAAGATCTTAGCAGCTCTGTTAGATCTGTTAACAGACCCGTTAGACCTATGTCTGTAGATCTGTAGACTAACCCTACAGATCTAGGTGTCTAATACTAGATAGCCAAGCTATAGGCTTATTCGGTTATGCTAAGGAGCCAAGCTATATGTGACACATGTAGGCGCATCTCATGTGCTTCGCGGAAGAATTAAAGAAGGGTAGTAATTAGTTTTTAGACCTTACCCTATTATTAGGACTAGAGGCTCTATATACTGCTACATACCTACGTATTAATTACTAGTCGCATACTATATTATTAACTACAAGATTGTCTATTACAAGGGATCTGATAATACACGCGCTAATGTACTTAGTTATCAAACTAACTACATAAAGGGCGTAGAAAGGGAGAAACATGCTATTCTCTAGGAAAATAGCAATAGCACACTTAGAGTTAACTGACTTGCGGCTATAGCTATCGCATAGACTAGTAGTTTCTAGGACGACCTAAAGAATGCATTTACCTATGATCTAACTGCTATCGCTATCCGTAACGACATTAATAGACAAGAAAACTAGGAAGACAAAGACAGAATACTTCTCTTCTAAGGATTAGTATATATGCTAATATCCTTATGCTTAGAGCTACTATGCCTCTAACATGACGTTCCTTAGGCAGGACACCTAGGAGTGCCTAAAATGAAGCAAATTCTCTAGTAAGAATATTACTTCCTTAGGATAGGTAAAGTAATCAAGGACTATGTCTGTTAATGTGTAACTTGCTAATAGAGTAAGCATGACTGTCATAAACCATATAGGCTACTACGACTACTAAAGGTACCCTAACGGCCATAGGAATCGCTCGCTATAGACTTTATTGTCAAACTACCCTAGTCTAGAGAACCCGCTACGAAAAAGTTCTTCGATAGAATCATAGTAGTAGTCAACTAATTCACTAAGTTCAGAAAGTTGATTCTATACTATAAAGACTTTAAGACTAAAGATATTACACATGTCTTCATTAAGTAGGTAGTAGCATTACATGGCATGCTACAAGACCTAGTAACGGACTAAGGATCCGTGTTTACCTCTAACTTTTAGAAGGCCCTAATGAGATAATTCTAGGTTAAGCATTGACTTTATACTTCTTTCTACCCTTAGACAGATAGGCAGACAGAACGTCTAAATCAGACGCTAGAATAGTACCTCTAATCCTATGTTAATAGGGATCAGAACAACTAGGTAGAGTTATTACTAATAGCATAACTTGCATATAATAGTACGCTAGCAGAGTTAACAGGACTCTCGCCATTTCAGATAGTGTATAGGTCAGCTATAGAAGACGTTCTAGATGTCTTAACTAGTAATCTAAACCTAGTAGTACTTAGGTAGGTAGAATACCTCTGCTAATTGCAAACCGAAGTATAACTCGACCTGTAGTTCTATTAACAGAACATGATATAGTACGCGAATCGTAAAAGAATTAAGGGACTAATTCTTAAGGAGAGGGACAAGGTGTATCTCCTCCGCCATAACATCAAATCAGACAAGCCAAGTAAAAAACTAGACGCTGTAAAACTAGGACTATTCTAGATTAAGGCTAGGAAAGGACTAGTCAATTTTAAATTATAGCTACCTAAGCAGATGAGAATACACCCTGTGTTCTATATCTCTCTGCTAGAACTAGTAGCGCTAGACACTACACTGTAAACAGAACCTTTACTACTTGACCCTAAGGTCGAAGAACTAGAGTATACTATCGAGAGGATTGTCGACACTCGCTAGATAGCCGCTAATTACCTAATCTTTTCTATTTAACCTCTGTTACCTTTACGTTGTAACTCTAACAGTTACTAAAATGACAGTGCAAACATTTTCCTAAGGAAATGTGCACTTGACAAACAAGCTTTAGCTCTTAGTACTAAGTACAAGACTTTATGCTTTCCTTGCCCTAATAATAGATTTAATTTACACGGCGTTTACGTTTCTACGTTAAAGGGGCGTTAGTGTCAAGAATGACACAAGGTAGTAATGTAGAAAGAGAAGACATTACTACGCAAGGAGAATAGCAAGAGAAACCCCGCACTAATAAGATAGCTTAGGGACAAGCTAGGCTAAGAGAGAGATAGTGTCACAAGAGTCATAGATTAGAACACTATAGCATAAGTCATAACACATGCATAGGAGAAGGATCTATTACATAAGGATAGATACCTAGATCTATGGGGTTAGTCTACAGATCCCTAGGCCTACATAGGAGAAAGGATCTGTCACGTAAGGACAGACACCTAGATCTATAGGGTTAGTCTACAGATCTATAGACATAGGTCTAACAGGTCTGTTAACAGATCTAACAGAGCTGCTAAGATCTTTCTTGTATATAGGTAAAGCCTTAGGCTAGGCAGTTAGGAGCTTTGTGCTTAATCTCTCCTAGTTACCTTACTAGGTACAGTTAGTTACAAGGTTAATTACTATTGTCGATATTCTTTACTACTCTTTAAATCTAATACCTAATCCCCTTCCTGCTATTAGCATCTACCCTTATGACATCTAGCCCTAACGCCTTAGTTCTATACTAAACATAAGGCTAGCTAGTCGTAATCTCTAGATCAAACTATCATTTGCTGCCTAGAAAGCCTCGTAGCTGTCATGCTAAACAGCACTAGTGTACTACGTCTTGAAAACTAAGGCCCTAAGTAGACCGAGTAACTTGTGTTACTTAGCTTACTTACCTACTCGTCTGACTTAGCCTGCTCGTATATACCCCCGAGAAACTCAGCCCCTCCTAAGCTACTCGTGTCGTAGACGCGAGTAGCTCATAGTGTAAGAGTGCTACTAGTAAGTAACTTACTGCTAGTAGTATACTAGCGGCAAGTAGCTCAGGCACGCAAGCCAAGCTACTCGAATCAAAACAATTTGCATGTAATAGATGTTAAAGTCATGATTTTAGTTAATACTATACATCTCGTTGTTGTCGCACTATGCTCTTTTACTATTTACACTAGACCTGACGTACAACGCAAATTAAGCAGATTTGCTAACACTTAACACATATACAGCTTAAACGTAGCTCTTACGACGCCTCTTAAATTCAAGCAAGCTACTATATCTGACTTGCGCCTCACGCCTGAAGACCTTAATCAGTATAGCTAGTAACAAATGCACAGCTACTACACACTATCCATACATCCTGTATCGGCCCTTACACATGAATCTTCTACTTGCCCTTATCCTCTATTCCGTTCTACTAGCTTACCTTCACTACTACTAACTTTCCTAAAGCGCCACTATTTCGCCCCTCCTGTAGCTTCTTAAAGGTCGCATCATTAAAGACCTTGTCGCTATAGCCCTTAATCTGCTCTGACAAGGTCAAGTCCGTAAATGTAGTGTGCTACTACAACTGACTATCCCTTAACTCAGAGTCGTCGAGTGTATCCTCTACCTTCTCTACAACGTTCGACTAGTTGCTTATAAGATTATACTAATCGAGCAGAGCGTATGCTATGCTACATCATAATCGTTAGCTAATGTATACTACGTAGCTACTAAACTACCGCTAGTACCTCCTATTAATATCGAAGTACTAGCGGTATGTTAGTAGCATAACGCTAGTATACTACTAGCACACTTACCTAGCATTTTTTGCCTCTGCCTCTAGCAAAGCTTGGCTCCTACTATCGCCTTAGTCTTTGTCCTTCGCAGTCGAGCTTCGTGTCCTATAGCTATCGTCATTAACTACGCTAATGCATAGAGTTAATAATCGTACTTACTGTGTGTTAGTAAGTCTTTGCGTTTCGCCTCTCGCTAGAGCCGCGCTAGCGTTTATCTGTTATTAGCATAGTTTAGTCGATACATGAGTCCCCTCGCCTATACCGCTTGTCTACACTAGTCACGATTAACCGCCTACTCTGTAGCTTAGGCCTCTCGCTACTTCCGCCTCGTTAGCGATAGCTGGCCCTCACGACGCGCCAAGGCTACTAACATTTCATCTTGCGTGTGTCTAGGTCGGGGCTTATCGACTATAGTAGCTTTCATACTAGACAAGTACATGTTAGTAATCATGGCCGTGATGTTAGACGAGAAACTAACCTCGTTATCACGACACTATTATGCAGGGTGTCCCGCGACAATGGCTCCTCTAGTCCCTACATTAGCTAGTCGTCACCGTCATAATCGCTTGCCTTACTACTATGGTTACTAACATTTGCCCTTCCGCCATTATAGCTCTTGCTCCCTCTGTTAGTGTCCGCTTAAACATCTGCTACATGCTTGCGAACGCCTACTATTAATGACATTAAGGCCTGGCTTGATCGTCGTGTCAGGCTGACACTACGCTAACCTAACAATTGCGTACGACCTAGCAGAAGTTAGCACAGGCCCTCTCGACGATGTCTCCCCTATACTATTCTCGCGTAGCGCCTTTCGCCTCCGCAAGTCCTCGTATTCCCTCTCTAAGCCTGTCATGCCGCGATCCTTCTTGATAGCTAGCGCCGCCTACACTAGTAGTGCTGTCTTGCCTTTGTCCTCCCCCCCTAATATACGTGCCGTAATAGTCGCTATGATGACCTCCTGTCTGTTAGCATCGAGCTCTTCCTAATACTTCTTCTTCCTCTCGAAGATATCATCGATATCGACACTGCTAACCGGAACCTATCTCGTCTTGCTAGCCTTTGTCTTGAACTCCGAAGGGCCATTTCTGATCTAGGCTAGTAGGTATGTAATAGTAGCATACACGCTATTTAACATGAAAGCGTTTACCTCGCGTGACTCTAAAGGATTCCATGCTAGTTTCTAATTAAACTAGAAGAACGCCTTCTTCATATAAAAGATCACGAGCGGGCTTAGAAACCTCTAGTCCTATGACATGTTAGCGCTTTCGACGACATCTAAGCCTTCTCTCCTTACCTCTTCTTCGTTCTCGCATTCGAATCTGCTTTCTATTAACATGTCTGCGGCCTAGTCCTTTAAACCCTGCTTATCCTCTACCTTGCCAGACTATGCGAGTATAGCTTCTCTGACTCTATTCGTGCAGTTGTTATAACACTAACGTAACCTCTGCCTTATCTACGCCCCTAATATTAGCACCTCCTCATAGGACCTACGCAGGTACTTATAGTATCTAAATCTACGTCGTCTAGCCTCGAGCTAACTCGACCTTTCATCCCTAGCATATTACGCGCCACGAGCTACTAGTTAATTGCAATATGCTTATAACTCGGCTAGTAAGTAGGAGCTATAGGGTATAGCATAGAAATGCCCTTCCGCCCTCATGAAGCGTCTATCTACGAGAGTTCTTAGACTTTAACGAGAAAAGGCTCGATTAACTTGTCTTTATGCATAGGAGGGCTACTACGTATATCTTCACTACTAGAGTAGTCGTATCCTTAGTCAGAGTTTGTAGTCTAGCTACTATTATAGCCTTGACAGCTACTCGACTAGCTCCCAGACTAACTTTAACTACTACTATCGCCCTAGTAGCTACGAGACTCGCTGTTGCGGTAGTTTTAACTGTTGCCGTCGCTCCCGTGATTAGTAGGTCGGCTATTATAATAGCCTCGACAGATGCTTAGCTGCTATGTCTTTACCCTGTCATTCTTAGGTTTGCTACTATCTTGTCACGCGTCACAAGACAATGACCGAAGCCTCTTGTATAGCCGATTCCGCCTTAGCGGTAAGGATGACCGCTTATGCGTCTAGTCTCTTCGTGACTAGTATGTCGTCGTCTGTATGCATGTTAGCATAGCCGCTATATGCAGGTAGCTTCTTACATTAGTCGCCTTTATATAGGCTTTAGGCACTATAAAATCCTTATGCTCCTAGTTAGCTATCTCCTTGTTGCTGTCGTCTACACTATCGCCATCGTTACTTAGCAGGTCTTCTAAATCATTCGCTAGATTGTAATTCGAACTGCCGCTAGATGACGCGGAACGTGACCTCTGTTGTCTGTCTTTCTTTAAAGGCATATTTAAAGAAGGACGCGACTTAAAGGATTAGCAGAGAACAGAGCGCGGTATATCCTTCTCGGTCGTGTAGGTCTAGTAGCAGGTTAGTAAAGGATAATATCTATAGCATGTAAATATGCACATACTGCGAGTTACTATCTAATGTAGCTACATAGCGTCTATTAATGCAGAAGAAGGAGAGGACGCAATGTTTATAGTATCTTGCGACGCGCGAGTGTCATCTAAATTCGGCTACCCCTGAAATTGCGCTTCCCTATTAGCCGGCGGTACTTTTAGCTTGCTAGCGGTATGCTATTAAAATACCGCTAGTAGAACTAGCCTCGGTTAGCATTAATTCTTTGATGATAGCTAGTATAGGTACCACGAAACATCTGCGCTATATAGCACGTCCGCCTGTATAATACAGCCTAACGGATGTAGTTACTCTGTAGTAGATCCTGCGTATATAGTAGTAAGATTCGTTCTACATGCGAGAGAATATCCTATACGTATTATTCTAAAGGCCTTTAAGCTACGTTTAAACTATAACAGCTATACTACCTTTGTGTTAACCCTAGGTAATTGTCGACTTCTAGACTGTCTGCTGCCGATAGTTTGACGATATCTTGTATAGTAGATGCCGAAAACTAACCTCCCCTGCTCGTGTCTACAACGCCTCTGCTATCGCTAGGAATTTAAGTTGCAATTCCCTGCTACTACTAAAGAAGGCGCTTGTTTCCTAGAACATGCGCTCCTTCGCTACTATCGACCGCGCAATTCGGCCAAGTAGGCTAAGCTGCTCTATCCGTTCTTCTAACGCAGCGTACAGGCGTAGGTAATTGTCATGTCAAAGTACAAGGCCCGCTTCGATTATGCCTATACTCTGCTATCATAGCGCCTTAGGTTTGTAAATTATGCCACGCTAGGTCTTAGAGGTTCTTGTCAAGGAAACACGCATACTTATCGTTTAGGCTGTGCCTATATCGTGTCTGTTTAAATTACAGATGTTAGGATTACTCGAAACACGCGTTGTTTAGTCTCTTGGCTAACTTCAGATAAAAGATGCGGCGGACCCTTCTACACTTTTCGCACCTTATCGCTATAGCCGTAGCCGTCGTATATGCGACGCCGCATTGTCTATCTTCTAGTCTACTATGACACTATCTATAGCAGGCATGATCTAGACGCTAGGGTCCTAATAATTGTAGCACTTGAGACACGCATATAGGAACAGGATACTCAAGCCTATACGCGCAAGGTAACTGTTTCCTTGCCTAACATGTACTAACTTTGACTAGTATCTCTAGTAGGTAGTAGAGAATAGTCACATCCTAGACAGATTTAACAAGATAGCTAGGTTCATCAGGCTAGATTACAGGTCGAAAGATAAGGCCATGATTGTAGGGGACTTCATGACTACTAATCCTATTGTTAAAGGCTACTAAGACGACCCTTAGTTACTTATATCGACTGTAAACAAAATTGAGAGTAGCGTAACTCTTGTACCTGCTGACGCTATCATGATACTAGATGACAACTTAAAACAGCAGTCGACTAGGCAAGCCTGTAGCAGGGTTAGTCGCACTAGATTAATGCAGTTAGCGCGATTAACAGAGGCAATGAGATTTTACTAGGTTGCGCCATAGAGCTAATTCGGAGAGTAGACTATGAACTGTTAGCAGACTAGTAACGACTTCATTAATACCATGCGCGATGATCAGGGCGAGTAGAGAGGCATAGGATCGTACGGGCTACGCAGGCTAGTGTAAGATGACAGATTAACTAGGGTTTGACTGCAATCTTGTGATAGAGTAATGCTAGTAGTCGTGCGCGAGTAGTATCGTTTTAGATAGCGACTACACAAGCACCTCATCTAATAGAGTATATGCATAATACTAATCATCTCGTCCGTTCGAATGTACTTAACGACTACTAAATGCTAGTAGTATACTAGCGGTACGTCTACTACTACTACGTCAAGGTCCGACCTATAGATTGCTACTACACGTTTTAAACCCTTATAATCGACAGACAACGACTGCTAGTAGTATACTAGCGGTACTCCTACTATGTCTACGCCACACATCTAAGCCGCTAGTAATAGAGGGTATGACTCTATGCATATGAATACTATACACTTTAGATTTATATATGAAACTACTCGAAATTCGGGATTCCTGGCCAAAATAGCGCTCGTACTGCCTGCGATCGACAGAATGAGTTAGCTAATATAACTGCCGCTAGTATACTCCTAGCACATCCATTTTCGTCTACTCTAGGCCCTCCTTTACTACTATACTCTAATGACACTCGATTCTTCTATTAACCTAAACACTAACCCTAACCACGCATAGCTAGCTAACAGGATGAACTGTCTAAGCGGCAATTAGCTACCCGCGCGGCACGCGTACCTTTCTAGGGGTCGGGTGTTTATGGTGATTAACGCGTCTATAAGCGCCGTAGCCTTTACAACATACTATGTCGACAATGGCTTCATAGCGCATACTATACTAGACAGGCTGTAGCAAGGCATTAAAAGGTCATAGTAGTCATGCCTAGTATGTTCCTACCTGCATGGTAGCGAAGTTTTAGCACTTCATTAATTAGAGCACTATGGATCTTAGACCCGACGAGAAATACGCGTCAGATTTGAACATCTCCTTAGACTCGAATGACAGAGTTAAAACTTAATTAGCAGACAATGTCCTCGCCTACAAGGAGGGGGCATTAGTTAACGATGCTGCGAGAGTAGATAGGCAGTATGTTACAAACGAGGAACTAGTCATAGTCGTCAAGCCTGTGTTTAATAAGGCTCACATGTAAGAGAAAGAGATAGTAGCGACAGCTAGGGCAATCGACAATGACAGTAGTGACATTAACGCGCTTAGTCTCTACGACGACCTAGCAGCATTCACAAGAGATGCTACATCTCTAGATAGACGATATAGAGACACGAATAGCAGCCAAACAGGTAGGCTACATGGCGTCACGAGCGAGCACAGCTCGGCTTTAATCCATATGCGCGCTAGTAGGCTGTTATCTGCTAGGTACAAGCAATCATACAAGTAGACACCTTTTGGCGTAGGTAGTCTCATAGCAGGCAGGCTAATCAAAGTGTACGTTAAGCCGCAATCCTACTAAGTTAGTAATAACCTTAACTAGGTCTAACAAACAGACAGATAAGGAACTTAACGAATAGGGCTATACCTTCTTCTAAAGTAATGCAGATATAGCATTCGCATACTAGCTCTTACACGAAGGCATTTTAAGCAACGCCATCGATCGGTTATTCAAGAATCCCCGGCTACAGAAGATCCACGAACTACTTAGCTTTCGGTTAGGCGTAGAGCTTAAGGACAAGATCTAAGAAGTAAGTGCCTACTAACTACTATTCATTACAAAGTAGAGTATTACAAACATCGAATTAGAATCTCTATAGTTAACCTCTAGTGTTAAGATAGTGCCTCTAAGGCACTAGAAAGTCGAAGACGTTATGCGCTTTCTTATAGGGCACAAGGGTTTCAGGAATGATCTTGTGTACGCGCCTTATCGCCTCGAGACTCTAGATGACCTGCTTAGGCGGATCTATTAGGACATGGCCTCTACAGACTAGTAGTAGGACAAACAGAAAGAGCTTGGAATAGATAGAGCGACAATTGTGCTACTAATTCTTGCTAGTGACAAGACACAGGTTACTAATCATCAAGGTAACCTGATCGTATAGCTAGTGTACTTGACGATTAGCAACCTGCCTAGATCGGTTCGTAACTCTAACTATCGACTAGGTAGTATGCTCCTAGTAATGCTACTAGTAGTTAAAGGCGGGAAAGGAAGCATTAGGGACGAGCTATACTATCGCTACATGAAGACAATGTTCGACCCTATTGCTAAGCTCGCCGCAGGCGAGGGCCTCGACGTCTTGTATGCGGATAGGAGACACAGCGATGTTTCCTAAATATCGCAGTATACGCGAGCGACTACTAAGAACAGGTGATAATCACAGGCGTGAAGAATAACCGCTACTACACAATATGTATAATCGATCTAGAAAAACGCGAAGACCTTAAAGCGGTTACGCTATAGCGGATACATAAGGACACGTAAATACAAATCATGCTCTAGCGAGCAGCGAAGAAGGACTAGGGCAGCTACATGCATAACCTACTAAACTTTGCATTTAGGTACCCTAGCCTAAGTATCTACAAGACGCTAATAGTAGACGTACTCTACTAACTCTTCAAGGGCGTATTAATGTACGTCATAGATTAGACGCGAGATTTGCTTAAGAGTTAACTGCCTCTGTCTTCGAAGCGAGCTAGAGTAGTACTCCTATAAGCTAAGGGCTAGCATAAAGTAGCAAGAAAGAGTAACAAAGGTAAGACTGTCGTAGATTATTAACTAGATGTCATTATCGACTGTCGCTTCGCGGCAGTGCCTACATTTAGGAACCTCCGGGTGTTTGGCTAGATGTCCGTAGTAAGCTACTAGACAGGCTAGGAGCAGAAGAGTGTGCTACGACAGTTGCTCCTAGTCTTCATGCTACTATTAGAAGAGGCTAAGGCACATAGCGCTATCTAGTTCTTGCAGGCGATAGTAGACTTCTCTTAGTTAGCGCAATATCCTTTACATGATAGCGAAACGCTCTAGTTTATAGTCCTCGCCCTGTTCTAATGCAACTAGTATAAAGAAGAGTTTAGGGAGTACCGCATAAGCAAAGGAGAGCTAAGAAAGAAGAAAGCGCAGACAGAGCAAGCGGAGGAGCCTAAGATAGTAGACAATGTGTGTAAACTATAAGGGCACTTTAATTTTGCTAAGTTTTATGCCCTTACATACTACGTAGACATAATATAGCTCTTCGGCAACGCGCTAGACCTTAACACTAGCTACTTTAAACACAAGCATGTCGAATACATCAAGAAGCTATTCAAATTAACTAACAAGAAGAACGGATAGGAGGACTAAATTATGGAGCACTTCTAGCGAAAGATTACTATGCTTACATTCTTTGATACTAGCCTAACGTTCTAGCAGCAGACTAAGGCCAAACGTTAAGAGGCTCGGGAGCGCGAAGTGCCTTAACCGACAGAGTAGAAGGATGTCGAGGCCTTCCTTAGCTAGCGAAGGCTAAGATCTAGCTAATCGTCACTAGGTAGAGACATATAGAGGACAGTTAGTAATGTAGTAGCACACATAGGGCTAGAGGTAGGGCCTTACTTCTGTCATGCTACTACAGTGTTTGTTAGAGAGTGCTAGGCGTCGTCTAATATAACATTGACGTCAAATACAATGCGTCTTAATCCTAACAGGATTAAGGGAAGACCGGATTAGGTTGACGATTTAGATGTATCTTTCCATGCTAGTATACAGTGCTAGAAGATGCATCATAAGGATCCTGACGATCTATCTGCAACTAAGCCAGATGTCGTTAGATGTACCCCGAACTAGCAAGGAATCCAGGACAATCGCTATAACGACTAGCTCTAGGTCTAGGAGTACGAAGTGCCGCTAGTTACAGATAAGACTACTAGCGTTAATGGACAAATCGACCTAGTCGTCGCCTTTAAGGGCCGGCTGCCTACTTGCCTGTTATATGTTGTAACCTTCTAAGACAAGAAATCGCGTGTCATAGTAGATGGCTACAACTACACAATACTAGCACATAATAAACGTCCGACCTACATAGGTATGTTTGTAGACCTATTCTGGCTAAAAGATCCGGCCGGAAGAGCAGACGATGTTCATGGCATGACAGTAATTACAGCGATGCATTCTAGCCTACAGGAAGGTACTCTGCAAGGTCGCCGCATCTACGGGCTTACTAGCGTCTACTATAGTATCTACGTTATGCCGACAGACAAATATGACACCTCTGGCTAATGTGACATGTACATTAACAACACTGCTAACTTTAAGACCTACAACTTCATATACAATGCGGACTAGGAGGAACAAGAGTCTAGGGTAGCAACTAAACATAAGCTACATCGCCTGAATACAGCTAAGGAGCGCGATATTACGGCTACTAGTAAGGAAGGGCCGCTATCGCTTAAGCGTGGCGTCGCTAGCAGCTCTACTTAGGACTAATTGAGGAGAAACAAACGTAAACGATTATGACATATGTAACGAATGCTATACTAGTAAGCTTAATGAAGGTAGCATACTACAAGGAGGGCTCCTAGCACGTAGTTCTTCTAGCTAGCGCTAGTAGACTTGACGACTTAGCAACTTAGCTAACCTGTGCCGTAGTTAAACATGATGCTAATTAGGGTAGGCAACATGATAACTCCTTTGTAGATCTTGTTACGAAGCTCGGCTAGGAGCTAGAAACACAACTAGTTAGCATATGTATGTATGATTAGTCAGAATCGCGGCTACTAACCTTGAGAAAGGGAAACTCGTGTTTAGCGATGACGGCTGCAAGCTTCTTTTTGACAGCAGGCACGTCGCTAAGAGGTAGATGCTTAGTAAGTTCTCAAGAAAGTCATGAATTGCCGCCTGCTACAGCTAGAAGCAGGTCTTCTACCTACGTGCATAACTACTTATTAGTCATGCCGCAGGATTAGCAGTTAGTGCTACTAGCCGAAAGTCTCTCATCGCATGCACATCTCTCTACTAGCTAGCGTCTAGGCAGCTAGCTAGCTTATCTACCTCGCATATTTACTGCCCTTTCTATAGAGCCTTCGCTACCTGTCGTTCTAGCGTACGTCTCTCTATGCGCGACAATTCCTGTTTAACTTGATTAAGAGATATTGTAACCATAGGCTTAATGAGGAGAGTGTATAAGAGCTCGACCCGGAAACCCCTCTGCCTAGGAGTAGTACTACTAATCTTGCCATTAAGCTATTCACGCCGCGCCATGTCGACTTTGACCTCTAACGCCGCGGTTAGATAGCTAACACGGGTTCTTACTCGCTTGACGAATAAGCCGTAGAGAGTAGTTAACTAATCCGTCAGGTAGTAGGTTAGAAAGTCTGCGTAGAGAGATACCTTACTTGCTATACTAGGCTTAGCGAAGAAAGCAAGCATAGATCTCCGCGCCCTCGCTAATTCGTCCTAGCTAGCGATCATGGTGTACTACGTGATTAGACGGTCAAAGCTAGGACTTAGTAGGGCAGGGTGCTAAACATTCTGAATGCGCGATAGTAACAAGGCCTAGTCTCTTATAGTGTACTCTCGATAGGCTATAGAAGTAGCCTCGCTTAGTTAGTACAAGAGTAGCTGCTAGCTAGGAGCAGGCTCCTTCTAATCTAAGATCAGCTAGCCGTTGTTACTAACTAGCTTGCGCAGCTAGCGGATTAGCCCTAAATAGACCCGTAGCTCGAACATCTCTAGCACGCCCTTTGCAAATACTATCTAAAAGCTGTCAGGGCATCTAGCAGCCTGCTTGATGCTAGCTGTAGGGGTGCGACCGAGCCTCGCCTAGATGAAGCGCTACAAGTCTACGCTTCCCTAGTAGTCCCGCATAGTACTAAAGATTAGTTAGTAACAGTATTGCCTCTAAGGCCTAGCTATAACACATACTACTAGCTCTTATCTAGTATCTTAGCACAGAAGTCTAGGAAGTATACACTATCTAGCGCAGCTAGCTTTACACTCGCTAGGAGCCTAATCAGGCTACTGCCGCATGCGACGTCAAGTACCATGTGCCTAGCTTAATGCTCTACCTAAGGGGCGTAGTTAGCGAGATCCTCGTAGGCATCGAAGTCTAGATATGCCTTCTGTAGCGCGACGGCGGCTTCTAATGCCTAGACGGTATCGCGGACGTAGTCGGCCGCGAACTTGGCGTGCTTAGAACCTACACTAATCGCCGGCTCTAGGTCTAGGGTCGGATTCGTTAACATAGTAGGTTTAGATTCTACTAGCGCGTCAGTTTATAGTCTTATCATACGAGCATACAATGCTTACATGCTATGGTGTTATCGGTATGCTAGTATCTATATAGATGCTAAAGAAGAAGCCGAGTACTAGATAAGGTAGTTGTTTAAAAGAAAGAAGTTTAGAGCACTAAGCTTCTTTTGTATTTTAGTAGCTATAGGTCATGTGCTCTACATAGTCGCTAACTACACGTGTTACATCGTCACATTATTAGCTTCTGCCTGAAAAATGACTAGAAATAGAAGGCACATGACACTACTGCCTGAAAAATGGCCAGAAACGGAAGGCACGCGACGCTGTCACAGATTCGGTTAAATATCACATACTGCTACCTAGGCACATGACTAAATGAAGAAGGCATGATATTAGGCGATTCTGCCTCGAAAGGCAGTAAAAAATGATCCTCGTAGTTGCGACCTACGGACCTTATCTACTACTATACGGAGGTATTAGGAATAGTAGCAACCGCAACATAGTTACACTAACGCTAGCTCGATAGCGGCATGTGCACTTAGCAGACATAGCTGCATAGGATAGATGTCGCCATGTTTGCTGCTTCTTTGTTAAGAGCGATAACTACCTACATGTAGCACATAGCGGCACGTAGTAGCTAACTAATCTAGACGGCAGTTACGAGGGCCTCATGTGCGCTAGCTAGGTAGTAGCACGTGTACTTAGTAGCAAGAGATATCTATATCTACTACTGCTCTTCTACTTTAACTCTTTACTGATTACATTAACTAACTTCGAAGACTTGCCCGATACATACAAGTAGTAGTAACATCAATTAACTCTCTATCGTACTATTCGAGATAATGGCTAGCATAGTCGCTTAATGCGCTAATTGTGGCATCGACAGCCCGCTTAAGATGTGCCTATGTCAGGCAGTAGCCTACTACAGCAAGAATTGCTAGATAATTGACTAGCATGACAACTACAAGGACAGCTGCACTAGGTAGCTAACCTAGAATAGGAATGAGTATGCAGTCAACCCTAAGATATGACGACTAGTCACTAACTTCATGTTTACTAGACGCGTTAAAATCCTGCTGTTTAAGAAGATCTTTAAAGGGGAGGACATAGCGAGTCGCGCGACAAGGGAGCGGGCTAACAGTATACTACCCCTAATTATGAACAAGGTGTTCGGAGTGCTACTTACTAGACCGCTAGGTACACATGAGCTTTTCTTTAGCGGGCTAATCGTCGTCAGTTACAATAGGACCCCTAACGCCCCTTGGATAAGTTTTAGGGGGGTCCGTGTGTTTAGGAGCAAAAGGAATAGGAAGGTCGTCTTCATTGTAATGAAGACGGAAGACGCTAATTAGTCAGGCTAAAAGAAGGTTAATGTCGAGTACAAGACAGAAGACTAGTACACCTAGGCATTCTACTAAGGCCTGTAGAATACATACGACATAGAGCTATTGTACGACGAGTTCTCTCTATAGTTTAGACAGCGTCTACAGGGCGAGTTTGGCGACGTCGTCGTAGGAGCCCGCAACAACTTGGCTACTTTGAATAGCATAATGAACAAGCTGTTCATCGTCTAGTACTACGTGTAGAGGAACGAGATGCGCTAACAAGTGCATATGTACATCTCGACACATGTTTCTAAGGCTATAGTAGGCTAGCAAGCAGGCGGGCGTAGAGACATAGTAGTGTTCTAAACGGGGGTCTAGCCGTGTTTCCTGAAGTCTGGCGAGCTAGCGGAGATAGTATTACTTATGGTTTACTTGTTTCTTAGCTCCTGTAAGACTAGCATGCTAGTAAGAGCTATAGTCCCTGCTGATTTGATACGGTAATAGCAGGTAGATGTAATTCGACAGTAGCATATTTTGGTCGTAGTAGCTGCTTAGCTGCTACTAACATAGCGGGCAGGTGTATATGTATTTACTAGAATTCAGATGACATTAATACGGACCTCTGTAGTTTCGTGTACTCTAAGCAGTTCGTACTCTACATGACTGTTATAGCTACTCGGCTACCTTAACTTCAGTTTCTAGTAGTCAAGAAGTATGAGGGAATGTTAGAGAGCGTAGAGGTCAAAGACAAGATCGTCGAATAGGTTGCGGACTAGATGCGCCTCTAAGCGTATAAGGAAAGGCATAGGAGGATGTAGACGACTTACAAGCTACAGCCGTCGACTGTAGAAGGCTTTAGAGACTGCCTATAGCGCAGAGACGGCAGCGTAGTAGCTAGTACGGTAAATGAGCTATGTAAGGGGGCAGTCTAAAGACAAGTTTCATTCTAACTACTGCATATCGCTAACACTTAGTAGTAATGCCTGTCGCCGGATTGCACGGCTAGGAGTAGGGCTAAGTAGACGTACACGTCAGAGGAGCGTACGAGTATAGGTAAGTAGCGATCGAGTAGAAAGCCGTTAAATAAGCATGCCTACGAGTAGGCATGAGTAGGAAGGCTAACGAGTCCGTGAATCGAGTAGCTAGGAGTAGGGCCGAGTAGGCCGAGCTAGTAAGATACTACTAGTATACTACTAGCACCTACTTAGCTAACTTAGCTCTACTCGGTCTACTCTTCGTACTTCGTACTGCTTAGGGGTTAGGTTTTCGAGATGTACTACTAAAACAGCTTGCTTGTAGCCGTAATCTAGTAACAGTATCCTTCTGCCTGCTACAACTCTGTTAGTCGTGCCTCTAAGAAGCTATGTCTAATCTAGTAGTTAGTCATATTAGCGCTTAGCAGGTAGAGAGAAGCAGGCCCTAGGAACTCGTATTGTCTAGGGATCTTCCTCTTAGTCTTAAGATTGCGTTCTAGTTAGAGAAACACGTTCTAAAAGAACTGCCTGTCCTACATCAAGAAGCCCCGCATTATAGCCCGCTCTAGGGCGCTAATAAGATAGTGTATGTGTATAGGCTTACTAGCTTTAACCTACTTAAGGAGGCGCTATTTTGTGAAAATTAGTACTTGCTAATAGTACGCTAGACGTAAAACGTACCTTAATCTCTGTCTTCGTTAGTAGATCGCACTTAAACAAGGGCTGCTCTTCTAGCCTGTCATCCTACTTATGCAAGCAATTAAGCTTTATATGTAGGTAGAATGTAGCAGATCTCTAGAAGTCTAAAGAAACCCTAACTGCCGCCTTTTACTCTGCTAGCTAGAATAATCTATATACCCTCTTCTCTGTTTCTGCATTAGTCATATCATGATCCTCGATCTCCTACTTCTAGAATTAATCTTCTAAATATGGCTCTATGTTATCTAGACGCTATATAATAGTGACCTAGGCGCATTTGACGTAATATACATTATCTTGACAACAGGTTCGGCCGTTCTAAAGAGTAATAACCTCAAGACGAAATACTCGGCCGTTAGAATCTCTTGTAGCCTAATCATTGCTAGTATCATTATTGCCTGTAGTCTCTTGCTCTTTACTATCTTCATTATACTCTAGAAGTAGTAACATGCTATTATTAGCCTAACTAAAGTATGTTAGCTACTATAGACATGCTGTAGACATGCCGTAGACATACTATAGACATATAGATAGACTCACAATTTCTGCTCTGCTACATGCTTAACTCGTAGGAGCTAGTACGCGAGATCTTGTGTAGACATGCTAGGATTCTCGTCTTTAAAGCGCTAAACTACTCGCGTTTTTACTTTGTAGATCGAGTTCTAATACGTGTCTACTAACTAAGCATTAGGCTATAGTCTCTACCTTCGCTTGTATTCTTAAACTACATTAGGATAGGTCGAGAGCGATTAACCTAGGTCTAAGACATAGCGCTTTGCAGGGCGCTTAGGGATTAAGAGATTTGCTGCCTTATGTTTTAGTGCCATGATAATTAGCTAGTACAGGTATTAGAATTCTTTAGGTAGCGTATAGTAGCGCTTTAGTAGTAATAACAGAGAAGAAGAAGTGCAAGTTGTAGATTAAAAGAAGCTTTGCTTTTAGGTAGTAATTAGAAGTGTCATAAGTGTCAGGAGTACTATAGGTTTTAGGATCGTGAGGGTCCTAAGTGCTATGAGTCATAGGTATAGTCATAGGAGTACTATAAGTCATAGGTATAGTCATAGGAGAAAGGATCTGTCACGTGAGGACAGATCCCCGGATCTATAGGGTTAGTCTACAGATCTATAGGCCTATAAGGAAGAAGGGATCTGTCACGGGATAACAGACCCTTAGATCTGTAGGGTTAGTCTATAGATCTACAGACACAGATCTATCGGGTCTGTCGACAGATCTAACAGAGCTACTCTGTCTCTCTAGTATATAGGGATAGCTTTAGGACAGGCAGTTAGGAGCTTCGTGCTTAATTTAATTCCCTTTCCCTAGGGGATAGTTAGTTACAAGGTTAACTACTATTGTCGATGTTCTTCATAGCTCTGCGAGTCTAATACCTAGTCACCTTCCTGCTATCGGCACCTACCCTTATGACATTTTAAGCACTACTTCTAAGGAAGCATTAGGGGACTTGTTAAGCGCTTAACATACGCCTATGTTAAGTAGTTCTTTAGCTATTAGTTTAACTTCTAGCGACAATCAACTAATACTATAAGAACAAGTTGCCGCTATACCTTAAATTACGTAGTAGCTCGAATCTATTCACCTTAGCGAGATGGCTCTAGCATCTGTCGCAGGTTTAACTATCGGGAATAGACACGGCAATAATAGCTTCAAGATAGGAAGCCCTACAGAGTTCATAGGACAACGATCTCAAGTCGAGATGTTTATCCTATAATGCTAGTTAGCATTTAACGTAGATACGGAATAGTTTACAACATATCATAAGCGAATGATGTACATTGTCTCTTACCTGAAGGGACCGGCGTTCGAGTTTATCTAGCCTCATCTAACAGATTATCTAGATCACGTCAGTAACGTCGAAGCTAGGAAGACGACAACTAGGGAGATTCTTAACTTAGACAAGTCTTTGTTTAAGGCATTACGCGAAGCATTTAGGCTCGGTAATAAGCAACAAGAGGCCGAGAGAGCTCTCCTAGGAATCTAGCAGAAGGGTTCCGCCATTAAGTACCGCGCGGACTTTTAGACCCTCTCTGCTCGAGTCGACTAGAATGATAATGCCTTAGCCGCTTAGTTCTACTAGGGACTAAAGGAGACAGTTAAAGACGAAATTGCCTGAGGAGATTAGCTAACGATATTCAAGGAAATGAGCGATCTCGCGATTAGAATTGATAATCGCATCTAGGAACGACAGCAAGAACGACAACATAGAAATCGCAAGCTAGCACAGGCTAACCATAAGGTCTAACGATTAGCACTAAAATGGCGAAGCAATTACTATAGTCTCTAACCTATGGAGTTAGATGCGACTAAGGGGCGTCTAAGGAATGGACCCTAAGGAAAGCCGCAGAAGGGCTCTCCTCCCTAGAATGGTCTGAAGAAGCCATTCGACAAGAGTAATCTCGAGTGCTATAACTGTAGAAAGAAAGGACACTTTGCCCGCGAGTGTTTTGCTAAGAAGTAACGACAAGAACTGCCTAGGATAGAGCAGGCTTGCGCGACTATAACGGCGCCTTAGCAGAAGGCCGCCACTACTCGAGAACTAGACTATGCCGCACTTACTTAGACTACGTGCTACGACGACGATTGTCAAATTCACATAAGTGATAAAGATGGTTCTAGATAGTACCCTAGCCGAAACAAGGCATAGTCGATCTGTGCGCTAAGGGGTACACCTTCTAGTGCGACAGTCCTGAGGTAACAGGAGCTAGAAGAAGAAGAAGAAGGTTCGGACGACAACTACGAGATTGTCGAAGCTGTCATTCCTGATTCCGAGGAAGACAAGAGCATAGAGCGATAGGCTATGCCGCCGCATGACATCGGACTTAATATTATCCAAGTTATACAGAACTAGTAGGCTTAGGCTTGCCCATAGATTAATAGAGTACAACACGTTAACTAGCTTTAGTACGACGAACTAGCCGACTGTATGCGACGACACCTAAGGAGACTACCGGTCGTAGCTTAACCTCACGCGCATCAGAAAGTTGTCTAAGAAATTGTACTGTTTAGGGTAGAGTTTACGCCCTAGGGAGGCTACCTGACCTACAAAGGTATTCAGATTTCATAAGCGCTACGACTCCGAGTCTATCACTTGAAGATAGAGTACACAAGAAACGCATAGGAACAGCGAGGCTAAGAGCGAGAACGACCTCTTAGGCCAGAAAACGGTAACGCTTAGAGAAGAAGCCGAGACCGTATAATCCCTAAACTAGTCCGTGAAGACAGTTATTCAGGAAACGACAAGGTTCGCCGGAATTAGACCTACGGACAGACTAGACAGGGCTACAACGATATGCCGCGATTAGCGCTAGATACGCGAACAACCTTAGAGTATAGGTGTACATCAACGAGACGCTAGCTAGGGCCTTAATAGATTCAGGATGTACTAGAATCTTCATGACGCCTAAGTTCGCTAGGACAGCTAGGATAAAGCTACAGGCAAAGACGAATGCTTTCTCGCTACAAGCGATTAATAGAAAGCTAGTCATGTACAACTAAGGAGTAGTTGACGAAGAGACCGAGATGATGCCTCTGCAGATAGGACGCTACTAAGAGATGCTCTAGTTTGACATCATAGAGTTACTAGGCTCGGATATAGTACTAGGGTTACTATAGCTAAGAAACGCTAACCCCTATATCGACTAGAAGAATGAGAGGATCTAGTTCCTAGAACTCTCAAGATCGATACCTCTACCTGTAGTACACGACGTACTAGGCAAGATCAAAATATGTGTTATGACTTTAAGCAAGATAGTAGCTACTATCAAGGATCTAGAACAGGAAGTGCATGTCCTATAGGTTAAAGCAACGCAAACGAAAGTCAGGGTCGAATTCACAGTTCCCGAGGAGTATAAAGAGTTCGCTACTCTTTTCAAGGAAGAACCTAACTAAGAAGCTCTGCTAGAATACTAGGAGTAGGACTACGGGATACCCTTACTCCCTAGCAAGACACTAACGAAGCAATTAGTTCGCCTGTTATTAGCGGCGAAACTAGAGATTCTCTAGAAATACCTAGAAGATAACCTCTAGAAAGGCTTTATCCGCAAGTCGTAGTCCCTAGCCAGATATCCGATCCTGTTTGTGCCTAAGGGGGAAGATAACTAGCGACTCTGCGTAGATTATCGTAGATTAAACGACATCACGATAAAGAATAGTTATCCGCTTCCTTTGCTCTCAGAATTACAGGACTGCCTACAAGGAGCAATGTAGTTCTCGAAGTTCGACATACCTAGAGCGTATAACTAAATTCGAATTAAGGAAGGCGAAGAATAGAAGACTACGTTCCGAACTAGGTTCGGACACTACGAGTACATAGTTATGCCATTTAGGTTAACAAATGCCCTAGCTACATAGTAGGCATTTATTAATAACGTACTACGAGAGTACCTTAACGTCTTTGTAGTTGTATACCTAGACGACATCCTCGTCTACTCCCGGACGATCGAAGAGTATAGGACTTATGTACGCAAGGTACTTCAGAAACTCTAGGATTACCGGTTAAAGGTTAAGCCTTAGAAGAGCGAGTTTCACAAGCAGGAAGTACAATTCCTTAGCTACGTAGTAGCATAGAATAGAATCAAGATAGACACTAAGAAAGTCTAAGTCGTAAAAGAGTAGCCTACGCTAACTAATGTTAAGGAAGTATAGTCCTTCCTTAGGTTCGCTAACTTCTACCGAAGATTTGTAGCAAACTATTCGAAGATTACGGCACTACTTACGACTCTTACGACGAAGGATACGCCATTCGTGTAGGACGACGCCTAACGGAATGCCTTCAAGGAACTCAAGTGACGATTCACAGATTAGCTAATCTTACTTATATTTAACCTAGATAAGCCTATCATAGTCGAAACAGATGCATCTGGTGTAGCACTCGGGGCATGCTTAAGTCAACTAGGACCGAGTAGACGGCTACAGCTAGTCGCCTACTACTCGAGGAAATTGTCTGGACCTAAACTCTAATACGACGTCCACGACAAAGAACTTCTAGCCATAGTAGACGCCTACAAGGCCTAGCGAGTCTACTTAGAAGGTTCTAAGCACTAGGTTACGGTCTACACAGACTATAAGAACTTGCGATACTTCATAACGACAAAAGAATTAAACTGACAACAGGTTCGGTAGAGTAAGGAGCTCTCTAGTTTTAACTGCAAGATCATCTATCGCAAGGGGACTAATAACGTACCCGCTAATGCACTTAGCCGCTAGACAGACTACATGAAGGGCGTAAAGCGGGAGAAACATGCTGTTCTCTAGGAAAATGGCGATAGCACGCTAGGAGTCAACTAACTCGCGGCTACGACTGTCACATAGACTAGTGAATTTCAGGACGACCTGAAGAACGCGCTAGTCTACGACCTAACTACACTCGCTGTCCGCGACGACATTAATAGACAGGAGGATTAGGAAGACGAAGACAGAATCATTCTGTTTTAAGGATTAGTATATATGCTAACGTCTTTACGATTAGAGCTACTACGACTCCGACATGACGTACCTTAGGCAGGACACCCGGGAGTGTCTAAAATGAAGCAAATTCTCCGACAAGAATATTACTTCCCTAGGATAAGCAAGGTAATCGAGGACTACGTCCATTAATGTGTAACTTGCTAACAAAGTAAGCATAACTGTCATAAACCGTATAGGCTACTACGACTACTTAAGGTACCTTAACGGCCATGGGAATTGCTTGCTATAGATTTCATCGTTAAACTACCTTAGTCGAGAGAACCTGCTACGAATGAGTTCTTCGACAGGATCATGGTAGTAGTCGACTAATTCACTAAGTTTAGGAAGTTTATCCCTTACTGCGAAGACTTTAAGACTAAAGATATCGCGCATGTCTTCATTAAATAGGTAGTAGTACTACATAGTATGCTATAGGACCTAGTAACAGATCGAGGATCCGTGTTTACCTCTAACTTCTAGAGAGCCGTAATGAGGCAATTCTAGGTTAGACATCGACTAAGTACTTCCTTCTACCCTTAGACGGATAGTGATATAGATGTATGTGCTATATGATATGAAAATATCTCGCAGTGTGACAGAGTAATCCGACCTTTTAGTAGGTACAAGACAGCGCTGCTTTCTGCTTATCGCAGAGGTGGCGCTAAGGGTGCTTATAACCCCTGACGCTCCTCAATTAGGGAAAGCATGTCCGAGCCTAACCCCGTAGGGGTACCGTAGGGTCAGCGACGTGGGGGCGTCCTACGTCGACAACTAATCCTACTCGGACGACATACGAGCCAACGTATGTACGAAGGACCCCCTTGCCATATGTAGCAGGGTCACTACATGCTAAGGGCGGCCATTAGAACCTATGCGGTTCAAATGGTCCCCTAGTATCAACCGTATCATTGCCCCTCCTCCTATGAGGATGTCCCTAGCCTTACTAAGTGACGTACGCGGAACATATAGGGTACGGGATGTAGCACGCTCACACCGCGCAAGGGTAAATAGGTAGATAGCCTGCGCAACATGTGTCATGCGCACACCTTAACACCTTCGTAGCGAGTGCGGGGCGGAGGCTGCTAACTCGGGCGGGTTTTAATCTGTCACATGTTAGGCGGCTTCGTAACACCTTCGCTTTACATGCAGATCGAGATATCAGGAAACCACAAGTACGTACTTCGGTTAATCCTTGAAATTATAGGGCGAGCATGCGCGCCGGTCTCGCCAAGTAGCTTGGCCGTCCCTATTTAGTCGTGACCGTGAAGAACGTGTCGCAGAATCTCGGGGTAATAGGAAAGTGCGCGGACGCTCTACGCGCGCCGCTCGAAACGGCAGGAGCGCGCTCCTAGCGCGGGCCTCGTCACATTTCCATGCTAGTAGGCTAGCACGAGTGCGGTCGGCGCACATGCGTGACAGCCGCGTTATCCGTTATTGCATCATTCAGTCCCCTTGTAAGTTAACTAGAGGCAGGTGCTCTGCGCATGTAGTTCGAGTCACTAGCTTAACGGTTACGGTAGGCAACAGGGGGGCTGTCAGAGGGTATAAAAACCTCGTCGCTTCCTAAACTTTCCTGTTCTAAGACACTAACATCGACCTCCGCTCCTACTTCGCTTAGCTTGCGCCTCGCCGTGTCTGCGGGTCTGTACTAGAGCTCCTTCTTCTTCAATCAATTAATCAAGATCAATCAACCCGTCTTAGCTACAATGGCTCATGTGCTGCAGACTAAGTTCGACGCTACTTGCTCTGCCTGCGATCGTCGCTCGTGTCGACAATGCCTCGACAACCTTAGTAGCCAAGCTGCACACATCTCCCCTCCGCGTGTTAGTAAGGCGTCCCCTACCCGCGAGGTATGCGTGAC
This sequence comes from Teratosphaeria epicoccoides, assembly GCA_021401465.1. Taxonomy (NCBI): domain Eukaryota; kingdom Fungi; phylum Ascomycota; class Dothideomycetes; order Mycosphaerellales; family Teratosphaeriaceae; genus Teratosphaeria; species Teratosphaeria epicoccoides. Next base: position 4,606 of record JADDMT010000213.1, on the reverse strand, counting down.
TTGTACTAACTAAAGCGTAGCCGAGATCTGCGTCAGCGGGTTTAATAAGGGCAGTGTCTACCGTAATTGTGTCAACTGTAATGGCAAGCATCAAAAATGCCAAGACCTCCCTGAAGAGGTGTACGGCGAGTACAACTAGCTCTGCCGTAACATCGATGACTTCTAGAGTGCGCGCGACGAGGGGATTGCCGAAGGCACTCCGACCATGAACAGGCTACAGGCTAAGTACCGCGAGGCACTCGCCTACCTGCTCGGCGCCCTCTCGTGCTTCACCGCGACTGCTAACCGTTCTCACGGCGGCGTTCGCTTCGACTCTCTGCTAACAGGCGAAAACGTTTGTCTAGGTCTGATCGCAGACTTAGTCTAGAAGATCTTGAAGGTGCTAACCGTTAGGGTCGAGACCTTCGCCATAGTACGCATATAGTGCGGGTACCCTCCGAGTATGAAATGCTGACTTTTCCGCTAGGCTAACGTTAGCGTCGAGAAGTATCCGACTAGCTGTTAGCGTCAGCAACTCAGGGCCCTTGCCTCTATTAACAATGACTTCAAAACGCGGATGATCCGCAAGAAGGTCATTAAGCAATTCGCCGCTCCCGCCGCTAAGGCCACGCCCTAGCGCCGTACCGAGAGGCAGCCTGCCTCTAAGCCGGTCCCGAGGACTAAGCCGTAAGTTACTTACTCGAATCCTGTCGCGTGCGTACAGCTAACACATTGTAGCGCCGCCGCCTACGCCGCCTCGACGCTACTGTCTAAGAAGAAGAAGAGGGCCAGGGCCGAAATTGAGGTTAGCGACAAGGAAGCCGAGCCTTCCCCGCTTGCGACCCGCACTACGTCCGTCAAGACGCTAAGGCACAAGCCTCTAGGCCAGATCTTTGAGGATGAGGAGGATGACGACGTTCAGGATACCTTCGGTCCTAACGTGATCCCTTCGCGCTGTAGTGTCACCGCACCGGTTGCGCCTAAGGGAGACACCGAGTCCGATGATGTAGTCGACACTCGTGTCAAGAAGCGCAAGATGATCTCGAGGGCCGAGCGCGACAGCCGCAAGCGCGCTCGAGTCTCTTCGCCTTCTGATGCTAAGGATGAGGTAGTCGTCGCGACTAGGCGCGGTGAGGGTGTCGCTAGTTCTCTGGCTACTATAGGCTCTGAAGACGAGCTCCCTCGCAACCTACTAAAGAAGAAGATGCCGGCCTCTCTTCGTGGCGTTGCTACCCCCGTTACTCATAGTCGCTTCGGGGTGTTTAGTAGACCCCGTGCGGGTAGGTAGTCCCTAGCGGACCGTAACAAGAAAGACTCTCCTGCTTCGGGTTCGGTCAGGAAGCCCCCGACTAGTAGTCGCTAAGCATTAGCTACGAAGCTAATCCGAGCATGTCTCTTGTTCTTCTTGGGTTTATTCTAGGTGTGCCTTTAGGCATCAATGATGTATGAGTAGGGCGTTTGCTTCTCGTTGTCGCTTCGCGCGTCATGCGCTACATACACGTGTCAAGAATTCTGCTCCGGAACCCTCATCTTCCTACGAATCGACCTTCTCAAGCCCTGCTCACGCTTCCTCCGCTCTTCGAATTCACGAATAGCTTCCAGAGCGTTCTTGCAGTCTTCGGCCGGGACCCATTGTGTGTACTCAGGTAGGTATCCTTTCTACTTCACTAGATAGTGCGTTGCGCCCTTGCGCCGCATACTGTCCTTAATACCCTCGACTTCCTACTCTTCGTTCTCTTCTGCTACTGGCATCGGGTCCGCGGGCTTTTCGCCCTCGCGCTGTACCTATGGTTCGAGTAGAGATACGTGGAAGACGTCGTGTACACGATACGACGATGGCAACGATAGCCGGTACGCCTGCGAGCCTATCGCGTCGCGTATCCGGAAGGGTCCGACGAACCTTGGCGTCATCTTCTTGCTCGGAAGTTTCAGCTTGAGATTCTTCGTTAACAGCAACACCTTCGTACTAACTACGTACTACATCGGTTTAGCATAGGTGTTATTATGTTTAATCTAGGATTCTGAGGCCTTTTTCTAGTGTTCTATTAGCACCGAATGTACCTCGCGCATACGCCGCGCTGATTCCGCGGCGGCCGGCACCCTCTCCTTAGAAGACTCGTCCCGAGGCGGTTCTAGGTGTATTTCCGGATTAAAGCCATAGAGAATCTGAAATGGCGACATGCGCATAGTAGCATGCACGCTGTTATTAACTGCAAATTCCGCCATAGGAATTGCGTCGGCCTAGGCATCCTGGTTCTTAGCGTAGTAGCACCGAAGGTACTACTCAAGAGTCTAGTTCATACGTTTAGTCTGACCATCAGTCTGTAGATAGAATGCTGTACTTAGGCGGTGCTTAACACGCGCTTCAAACACAAATTCTTGCTAGTATTCACTAGTAAAGACAGAACCTCGATCTAATAGGATACTTCGGGGGACACTGAAGCGCTATATGACTTCGTCGCGAAGTAGCTGCGCAAGCTCGCCGCTTGTGCACTTTTTCGTACATAGGATGAAGATATTCATCTTCGAGTATTAGTCGACTACTACAAGGACAGCATTAACTACATTGCCTTTCTACTTTACTAGCGGCAAATCGGTAATGAAATCCATGGTCAAGTCTTGCCATGGTCTCTCTAGCAGTAGGAGCGCCTAAGCATCGCTGTAGGGGCGATGGCGCCGAGATTTGCTAATCTGGCATGTCTAGCAGGATTTGACATAGTCAGAGACATCCTGTTCTAGCGTAGGCTACTAGTATTTGCGTCCGAGAAGTACGTTCGTCTTCTCTACGCCAAAATGGCCCGCGAGTTCATCGTCATGATGAATACGGAGGAGCTGCGAACGGAGTACGCGGTCGGCGGGTACGTAGAGCCTATTGTCAAAGTACCACAAATCGCCCGACTTAGTCTAGTACTTCGGACCGCCTGCGGTGTCCTAGAGGGCTACACCCTCATTAATCAACTCCGGTTCTCGCTCTTGTAACCGCTGAATAAGTCTCGAGACTTCTTTAAAGGGTTCTTCAGACATCGCATGCTTACCGCATGTGAGCCGGTTAACTACCGCACGGATCGAGCTAGACACGGTCGCTATAACTGCCAGATAGGAGGGTTCGTCACTAGCGGGGGCCGTGAGGCCCCATTGGACCCGCAGTCGACCTACAAGAGGAGCTAACGACAGATCGCCACCCTAAACTGCAAGCTTCGTTTGTAGCGTAGGGAGAAGCTGTTAGTCACCCTCTTCCCTAGTGTCGTAGTCCGGTCGTCGCGAAGGACCGTCGGCCGGATTCGTCTTTCCGGAACGATGCTAGATAACGAAGTCAAAGCTAGCGAGGAAAGTCGCCTACCTTGCTTGCCGACCACTTAGCTGCTTCACGCCCATGAAGCCGCGAAGGTTGTTATAGTCAGTAAGCACCTTAATAGGGTGCGCTACGCCTTCGAGGTAGTGTCGGTACTCCTTGAAGCTGTCAACAATAGCTAAAAGCTCTTAGTCGTGAGTCTCGTAGTTAAGCTTAGCGCCCTGCATCTTCCGCGACTAGAAGGCAATCGGGTACTATCGCGTACTGCCTTCGTGCGACTAGAGCTGCGATATAATTGCGGCTATTGCGAATTTTGAAGCATCGGTCTCTATCCGGATCTTTGCAGCGGGGTCAAAGTGCCGAAGTATAGGCGTAGTTTAAAAAGCTGCTTTAAGTTCAGAGAAGGCCTTACTCTAAGCCTCCTCCCAAGGTACTTTCCCTGGCTTTTTTCCTCGAACCGCGCCCTTTGCGAGGGCCGTGAGGGGAGCCACGATCTTCAAGTAAGATCGTATGAATCTGCGGTAGAAGTTAGTAAATCCTAGGAACACCTGCACTTCTCGAAGGGTAGTCGGCCGCGGCTACTCCGCGATTACAGACACCCTTCAGTCATCTATGATGACTCCTTCTGTAGAGACGATGTATCCGAGAAACTCAATCCTATCCGTCAGGAATGAGCACTTCTTTAGGTTCGCGTAGAGGGCGAACTTGCGGAGCTGTTCGAGCACTATACTCAGATGCCGCATATGCTCCTCCTTCGAGTCGGAATAGACTAGTATATCGTCTAAATACACTACGTAGCAGGTGTCAACGAGGCCGGCTAGGGCCCGGTTAATATACGCTTAGAACGTCGCTAGTGCGTTAGTCAAGCCGAACGGCATCACCGTATACTCGAAGTGTCTATACTGCGTTCGGAATGCGGTCTTCTACTTGTCGCCCTTTCAGATCGGTATCTAGTAGTAGGCGTCCTTCAAGTCGATAGACGAGAAGATAGCGGCGCGACTAAGGCGGTCAAGCGTCTCGCTAATAAGTGGTAGGGAGTAGCGGTTCTTCTAGGTCACCGCGTTAAGGCCCCTATAGTCAACGTATAGGCAGAGCGTGTTGTCCTTCTTCGGGACGAACATAACTAACGCTCTAGCCTCGCTGTCGCTTCGTCGGATCCACGCGTTCCTTTGCGCCTTGTAGAGGTAGTCTCGAAGTGTTTCGAGCTACGATTCCGACATAGGGTACAGAGGTCGATGCGGAGGATTGTAACCCTCCTTAAGGTTAATCGCATGTTCCGCGTCTAGGGCCCGGGCATAGGCCGCAGCCTCTACGTCGAAAATATCGGCGTATTCC
>JADDMT010000212.1:0-35384 GCA_021401465.1 Teratosphaeria epicoccoides | reverse complement strand
TAGTAGCCTACGCTAGAACAGGATGTCTCTGACTATGTCAAATCCTGCTAGACGTGCCAGATTAGCAAATCTCGGCGCTATCGCCCCTACGGCAATGCTTAGGCGCTCCTACTGCCAGAGAGGCCATAGCAAGACTTGACCATGGATTTCATTACCGATTTGCTGCCAGCAAAGTAGAAAGGCGATGTGGTTGATGCTGTCCTTGTAGTAGTCGACTAATACTCGAAGATGAATATCTTCATCCTATGTACGAAAAAGTGCACAAGCGGCGAGCTTGCGCGGCTACTTCGCGACGAAGTCATATAGCGCTTCAGTGTCCCCCGAAGTATCCTATTAGATCGAGGTTCTGTCTTTACTAGTAAATACTAGCAAGAATTTGTGTTTAAGGCGCGTGTCAAGCACCGCCTAAGTACAGCATTCCATCCACAGACTGATGGTCAGACTGAACGTATGAACTAGACTCTTAAGTAGTACCTTTAGTGCTACTACGCTAAGAACCAGGATGCCTAGGCTGACGCAATTCCTATGGCGGAATTTGCAGTCAATAACAGCGTGTATACTGCTATGCGCATGTCGCCATTTCAGATTCTCTATGGCTTTGATCTAGAAATACACCTAGAACCGCCTCAGGACGAGTCTTCTGAGGAGAGGGTGCCGGCCGCCGCGGAATCAGCGCGGCGTATGCGCGAGGTACATTCGGTGCTAATAGAACACTAGAAAAAGGCCTCAGAATCCCAGATTAAACATAATAACACCCGTGCTAAACCGATGTAGTACGCAGTTAGTACGAAGGTGTTACTGTCGACGAAGAATCTTAAGCTGAAACTTCCGAGCAAGAAGATGACGCCAAGGTTCGTCGGACCCTTCCGGATACGCGACGCGATAGGCTCGCAGGCGTACTAGCTATCGTTGCCATCGTCGTATTGTGTGCACGACGTCTTCCACGTATCTCTACTCGAACCATGGGTACAGCGCGAGGGCGAAGAGCCCGCGGACCTAATGCTAGTAGCAGAAGAGAACGAAGAGTAGGAAGTCGAGGGTATTAAGGACAGTATGCGGCGTAAGGGCGCAACGCACTATCTAGTGAAGTAGAAAGGATACCTACCTAAGTACACATAATGGGTTCCGGCCGAAGACTGCAAGAACGCTCCGGAAGCTATTCGTGAATTCGAAGAGCGGAGGAGGCGTAAGCAGGGCTTAAGAAGGTCGATTCGTGGGAAGATGAGGGTTCCGGAGCAGAATTCTTGACACGTGTATGTAGCGCATGACGCGCGAAGCGACAACAAGAAGCAAACGCCCTACTTATACATCATTGATGCCTAAAGGCACACCTAGAATAAACCTAAGAAGAACAAGAGACATGCTCGGATTAGCTTCGTAGCTAATGCTTAGCGACTACTAGTCGGGGGCTTCCTGACTAAACCCGAAGCAGGAGAGTCTTTCTTGTTGCGGTCCGCTAGGGACTACCTACCCGCACGGGGTCTACTAAACACCCCGAAGCGACCATAAGTAACGGGGGTAGCAACGCCACGAAGAGAGGCCGGCATCTTCTTCTTTAGTAGGTTGCGAGGGAGCTCGTCTTCGGAGCCTATAGTAGCCAGAGAACTAGCGACACCCTTACTGCGCCTAGTCGCGACGACTACCTCATCCTTAGCATCAGAAGGCGAAGAGACTCGAGCGCGCTTGCGGCTGTCGCGCTCGGCCCTCGAGATCATCTTGCGCTTCTTGACACGAGTGTCGACTACATCATCGGACTTAGTGTCTCCCTTAGGCGCAACTAGTGCGGTGACACTGCGGCGCGAAGGGATCACGTCAGGACCGAAGGTATCCTGAGCGTCGTCATCCTCCTCATCCTCAAAGATCTGGCCTAGAGGCTTGTGCCTTAGCGTCTTGACGGACGCAGTGCGGGTCGCAAGCGGGGAAGGCTCGGCTTCCTCGTCGCTGACCTCAATTTCGGCCCTAGCCCTCTTCTTCTTCTTAGACAGTAGCGTCGAGGCGGCGTAGGCGGCGGCGCTACAATGTGTTAGCTGTACGCACGCGACAGGATTCGAGTAAGTAACTTACGGCTTAGTCCTCGGGACCGGCTTAGAGGCAGGCTGCCTCTCGGTACGGCGCTAGGGCGTGGCCTTAGCGGCGGGAGCGGTGAATTGCTTGATGACCTTCTTGCGGATCATCCGCGTCTTAAAGTCATCGTTAATAGAGGCAAGGGCCCCGAGTTGCTGACGCTAACGGCTAGTCGGATATTTCTTGACGCTAACGTTAGCCTAGCGGAGAAAGTCAGCATTTATACTTAGAGGGCACCCGCACTGTATGCGTACTATGGCGAAGGTCTCGACCCTAACGGTTAGCACCTTCAAGATCTTCTAGACTAAGTCTGCGATCAGACCTAGACAAACGTTTTCGCCTGTTAGCAGAGAGTCGAAGCGAACGCTGCTGTGAGAACAGTTAGCAGTCGCGGTGAAGCACGAGAGGGCGCCGAGCAGGTAGGCGAGTGCCTCGCGGTACTTAGCCTGTAGCCTGTTCATGGTCAGAGTGCCTTCGGCAATCCCCTCGTCGCGCGCACTCTAGAAGTCATCGATGTTATGGCAGAGCTAGTTGTACTCGCTGTACACCTCTTCAGGGAGGTCTTGGCATTTTTGATGCTTGCCATTGTAGTTGACACAATTGTAGTAGACACCGCCCTCATTAAACCCGCTGACGTAGATCTCAGCTACGCTTCGGTTAGTACAAGTCACGCATACCTCGCGGGTAGGGGACGCCTTACTAACACGCGGAGGAGAGATGTATGCAGCTTGGCTACTAGAGTTGTCAAGGCATCGTCGACACAGGCGACGATCGCGGGCAGAGCGAGTAGCGTCGAACTTAGTCTGCAGCATATGAGCCATTGTAGCTAAGACGGGTTAATTGATCTTGATTGATTGATTGAAGAAGAAGGAGCTCTAGTACAGACCTGTAGACATGGCGAGGCGCAAGCTAAGCGAAGTAGGAGCGGAGGTCGATGTTAGTGTCTTAGAACAGGGAAGTTTGGGGAGCGACGAGGTTTTTATACCCTCTGACAGCCCCCCTGTTGCCTACCGCAACCGTTGAGCTAGTGACTCGAACTACATGCGCAGAGCACCTGCCTTTAGTTGACTTACAAGGGGACCGAATGATGCAATAACGGATAACGCGGCTGTCACGCATGTGCGCCGACCGCACTCGTGCTAGCCTACTAGCATGGAAATGTGGCGAGGCCCGCGCTAGGAGCGCGCTCCTGCCGTTTCGAGCGGCGCGCGCAGAGCGTCCGCGTACTTTCCTACTACCCTGAGGTTCTGCGACACGTTCTTCACGGTCACGACTAAATAGGGACGGCCAAGCTACTTGGCGAGGCCGGCGCGCATGCTCGCCCTATAATTTCAAGGATTAACCGAAGTACGTACTCGTGGTTTCCTGATATCTTGATCTGCATGTAAAGCGAAGGTGTTGCGAAGCCGCCTAACATGTAACAGATTGAAACCCGCCCGAGTTAGCAGCCTCCGCCCCACACTCGCTGCGAAGGTGTTAAGGTGTACGCATGACACATGTTGCGCAGGCTATCTACCTATTCACCCTTGCGCGGTGTGAGCGTGCTACATCCCGTACCCTATATGTTCCGCGTGCGTCACTTAGTGAGGCTAGGGACATCCTCATAGGAGGAGGGGCAGTGATACGGTTGATACTAGGGGACCATTTAAACCGCATGGGTTCTAATGGCCGCCCTTAGCATGCAGTGACCCTGCCACATATGGCAAGGGGGTCCTTCGTACATACGTTAGCTCGTATGTCGTCCGAGTAGGATCAGTTGTCGACGTAGGACGCCCCTACGTCGCTGACCCTACGGTACCCCTACGGGGTTAGGCTTAGACATGCTTTCCCTAATTAAGGAGCGCCGGGGGTTATAAGCACCCTTAGCGCCACCTCTGCGATAAGCAGAAAGCAGTGCTGTCTTGTACCTACTAAAAGGTCGGATTACTCTGTCACACTGCGAGATATTTTCATATCATATAGCACATACATCTATATCAGTAGGGTCACTACATACTAAGGGCAGACATTAGAACCTATGCGGCTCTAATGGCCCCCTAGTATTAACCGTTTCAGGAATAGACATGGCAATAACGGCTTTAAGATAGGAAGCCCTACAGAGTTTACAGGACAATAATCTCAAGTCGAGATGTTTATCCTATAATGCTAGTTAGCATTTAACGTAGATACAGAATAGTTTACAACGTATCATAAGCGAATGATGTATATCGTCTCTTACCTGAAGGGACTAGCGTTCGAGTTCATCTAGCCTCATCTGACAGATTATCTAGATTACGTTAGTAACGTCGAAGCTAGGAAGACGACGACTAGGGAGATTCTTAACTTAGACAAGTCTTTGTTTAAGGTATTACGCGAAGCTTTTAGGCTCAGTAATAAGCAACAAGAGGCCGAGAGAGCTCTCCTAGGAATCTAGCAGAAGGGTTCTGCCATCAAGTACCGCGCGGACTTTTAGACCCTCTCTGCTCGAGTCGACTAGAATGATAATGCTTTAGCCGCTTAGTTCTACTAGGGACTAAAGGAGACGGTTAAAGACGAAATTGCCTAAGGAGATTAGCTAACAACATTCAAGGAAATAAGCGATCTCGCGATTAGAATCGATAATCGCATCTAGGAACGACAGCAAGAACGATAACATAGAAATCGCAAGCTAGCACAGGCTAACCATAAGGTCTAACGATTAGCACCAAGATAGCGAAGCGATTACTATAGTCTCTAACCTATAGAGTTAGATGCGACTAAGGGGCGTCTAAGGAATAGACCCTAAGGAAAGCCGCGGAAGGGCTCTCCTCCCTAGAATAGTCTGAAGAAGCTATTCGACAAGAGTAATCTTAAGTGCTACAACTGTAGAAAGAAAGGACACTTTGCCCGCGAATGTTTTGCTAAGAAGCAACAACAAGAGCCGCCTAGGATAGAGCAGGCTCGCGCGATAACAACGGTACCTAAGCAAAAGGCTGCTGCTACTCGAGAACCGGACTATGCCGCACTTACTTAGACTACGTGCTATGACGACGATTGTCGAATTCACATGAGTGATAAAGATGGTTCCGGATAGTACCCTAGCTAAAACAAGGCATAGTCGATCTGTGCGCTAAGGGGTATACCTTCTAGTGCAATAGTCCTAAGGCAATAGGAGCTAGAAGAGGAAGAAGAAGGTTCGGACGACAACTACGAGCTTGTCGAAGCTGTCATTCCTGATTCCGAGGAAGACGAGAGCATAGAGTAATAGGCTATGCCGCTACATGACATTAGACTCGATATTATCCGAATCATACAGAACTAGTAGGCTTAGGCTTGCCCATAGATTAATAGAGTACAACATGTCGGCTAGCTTTAGTATGACGAACTAGCCGACCGTATGCGACGACACCTGAGGAGACTACTAGTCGTAGCTTAACCTCACGCGCATCAGAAAGTTGTCTAAGAAATTATACCGTTCGGGGTAGAGTTTACGGCCTAGGGAGGCTACCTAACCTACGAAGGTATTCAGATTCCACGAGCGCTACGACTCCGAGTCTATCACTTAAAGATAGAGTACGCAAGAAACGCGCAGGAACAGCAAGGCTAAGAGCGAGAACAACCTCTTAGGCTAGAAAACAGTAACGCTTAGAGAAGAAGCCGAGACCGCACGATCCCTAAACTAGTCCGTGAAGACAGTTATTCGGGAAACGACGAGGTCCGCTAGAATTAGACCTACGGACAGACTAGACAGGGCTGCAACGATGTGCCGCGATTAGCGCTAGATACGCGGACAACCTTAGAGTATAGGTACACATTAACGAGACGCTAGCTAGGGCCTTAATAGATTCAGGATGTACTAGAATCTTCATGACGCCTAAGTTCGCTAGGACAGCTAGGATAAAGCTACAGGCGAAGACGAATGCTTTCTCGCTACAAGCGATTAATAGAAAGCCGGTCACGTACAACTAAGGAGTAGTTGACGAAGAGACTAAGATGATGCCTCTACGGATAGGACGCTACTAAGAGATGCTCTAGTTCGACATCACGGAGTTACTAGGCTCGGATGTAGTCCTAGGGTTACTATAGCTAAGAAACGCTAACCCCTATATCGACTAGAAGAATGAGAGGATCTAGTTCCCGGAACTCTCAAGATCGATACCTCTACCTGTAGTACACGATGTACTAGGCAAGATCAAAATATGTGCTATAACTTCAAGCGAGATAGTAGCTGCCATTAAGGATCTAGAACAGGAAGTGTACGTCCTATAGGTTAAAGCAACGCAAACGGAAGTCAGGGTCGAATTCATAGTTCCTGATAAGTATAAAGAGTTCGCTACTCTTTTCAAGGAAGAACCCGACTAAGAAGCTCTGCCAGAACACTAGGAGTAGGACCACAGGATACCCTTACTCCCTAGCAAGACACTAACGAAGCAACTAGTTCGCCTGTTATTAGTAGCGAAACTAGAGATTCTCCGGAAATACCTAGAAGACAACCTCTAGAAAGGCTTCATCCGCGAGTCGTAGTCCCTGGCTAGATATCCGATCCTGTTTGTGCCTAAGGGGGAAGATGACTAGCGACTCTACGTAGATTATCATGGATTAAACAACATTATAATAAAGAATAGTTATCTACTTCCTTTGCTCTTAGAATTGCAGGACCGCCTATAAGGAGCAATGTAGTTCTTGAAGTTTGACATACCCGGAGTGTATAACCGAATTCGAATTAAGGAAGGCAAAGAATAGAAGAATATGTTCCGAACTAGGTTTAGACACTACGAGTACATAGTCATGCCATTTAGGTTAACAAATGCCCTGGCTACATAGTAGGCATTTATTAACAACGTGCTACGAGAGTACCTTGACGTCTTTGTAGTTATATACCTAGACGACATCCTCGTCTACTCCCGGACGATCGAAGAGCATAGGACTTACGTGCGCAAGGTACTTTAGAAACTCTAGGATTACTAGTTAAAGGTTAAGCCTCAGAAGAGCAAGTTTCACAAGCAGGAAGTATAATTCCTTAGCTACGTAGTAGCATAGAATAGAATCAAGATAGACACTAAGAAAGTCTAAGTCGTAAAAGAGTAGCCTACGCTAACTAATGTTAAGGAAGTATAGTCCTTCCTTAGGTTCGCTAACTTCTACTAAAGATTTGTAGCAAACTATTCGAAGATTACAGCACTACTTATGACTCTTACTAGGAAGGATACACTATTCGTGTAGGACAACGCCTAACAGAATGCCTTCAAGGAACTTAAGCGACAATTTACAGATCAGCTAATCTTACTTGTATTCGACCTAGATAAGCCTATCACGGTTGAAACAGATGCCTCTGACGTAGTACTCGGGGTATGCTTAAGTTAACTAGGACTAAGTAGACGACTACAGCTAGTCGCCTATTACTTGAGGAAATTGTCTAGACCTAAACTCTAATACGACGTCTATAACAAAGAACTTCTAGCTATAGTAGACGCCTACAAGGCCTAGCGAGTCTACTTAGAAGGTTCTAAGCACTAGGTCACGGTCTACACAGACCATGAGAACTTGCGATACTTTATAACGACGAAAGAATTAAACTAACAACAGGTTCGGTAGAGTGAGGAGCTCTCTAGTTTTAACTACAAGATCGTCTATTATAAGGGGACCGATAACGCACGCGCTAATGCACTTAGCCGCCAGACAGACTACATGAAGGGCATGAAGCAGGAGAAACATGCTATTCTCTAGGAAAATAGCGATAGCACGCTAGGAGTTAACTAACTTGCGGCCATGACTGTTACATAGACTAGTGAATTTCAGGACGACCTGAAGAACGCGCTAGTCTACGACCTAACTGCACTCGCTGTCCGCGACGACATTAATAGACAGGAGGATTAGGAAGACGAAGATAGAATCCTTCTGTTTTAAGGATTAGTATACATGCTAACATCTTTACGATTAGAACTACTACGCCTCTAACATAACATACCTTAGGCAGGACACCCGGGAGTGTCTAAAATGAAGCAAATTCTCTAACAAGAATATTACTTCCCTAGGATGAGCAAGGTAATCGAGGACTACGTCCGTTAATGTGTAACTTACTAACAAAGTAAGCACGACTATTACAAACCATATAGGCTACTACGACTACTTAAGGTACCTTAACAGCCATGGGAATCGCTCGCTATGGATTTCATCGTCAAACTACCTTAGTCGAGAGAACCCGCTACGAATGAGTTCTTTAATAGGATCATGGTAGTAATCGACTAATTTACTAAGTTTAGGAAGTTTATCCCTTACCGCGAAGACTTTAAGATCAAAGATATCGCGTATCTCTTCATCAAATAGGTAGTAGCACTACACGGTATGCTACAGGACCTAGTAACGGATCGAGGATCCATGTTTACCTCTAACTTCTAGAGAGCCCTAATGAGGCAACTCTAGGTCAAACATCGACTAAGTACTTCCTTCTACCCTTAAACGGATAGACAGACAGAACGTCTAAATTAGACGTTAGAATAGTACCTTCGATCCTATGTGAATAGGGACTAGAACAACTAGGTAGAGTTGTTGCTAATAGCACAGCTCGCGTATAATAGTACGCCAGTAGAGTCGACAGGACTCTCGCCTTTTCAGATGGCATATAGATCAGCTATAGAAGACATCCTAGACAGCTTAGCTAGTAATCCAAACCTAGTAGCACTTAGACGAGTAGAACATCTACGCCGACTGCAAACAGAAGCATGACTCGACCTGCAGTTCTATTAGCAGAACATGGCATAGTACGCGAATCGTAAGAGAATTAAGGGACTAATTCTAAAGGAGGGGGACAAGGTATATCTCCTCTGCCGTCATATCAAATTAGACAAGCCGAGTAAGAAACTAGACGCTGTAAAACTAGGACCATTCAGGATTAAGGCTAAGAAAGGACCAGTTAATTTTAAGTTACAGCTACCTAAGCAGATGAGAATATACCCTGTGTTTAATGTCTCTCTACTAGAACAAGTAGCGCTAGACGCTACACTACAAACGGAACCCTTACTACTCGACCCTAAAGTAGAAGAACTAGAGTACACTGTCGAAAAGATTGTTGACACTCGCTAGCGGGACAGACAGCGAGAGTACTTAGTAAAATAGGAAGGATATAGGAGTACCGAGAACACCTAGGAACCCCTAGAACATCTGCGAAACTGTTAGCAAAAGATACGAATTTTCGAGAAAGGAACGAACCTAGGAAGAAGATCCTAAGCCACAACTAGACTCCTGCGGGACGCCATCGATCGGCTCGGCTACCACGCTATCCAGGAAACCCTAATATGAGGCGTTAGTGAAACCCTCTATTACGCTCTATGTCGTAGGACTAAGAGCGAGACCCGCTAAAGGATCTAGGTCAAGAAGAAACCTAGCCTGCAAGAGAGCCTGTTCCTTAGCCTCATCCTCCCTGATCTCACGCTCCTCGAGAGCGCGACTATCCTCGACCTCCTAGTTGACTACGTCTAACTGTTTTCGAAGACGCATCTCCTTTACATGCGCCTCTATTATCTTCTGCGAAGCCTTAGCTAGGACTGCCTTCGCACGATCGAGATTAGTAATTAGTCTTTTCCGCTAATCGCCTAACTTCTTCTATTCGACCTCTGTTACCTTCGCGTCGTAACTTCGACAGTTGCTAAAGTAACATTACAAACATTTCCCCGAGGAAATGTGTACCTAACAAACAAGCTTTAACTCTTGACACTAAGTATAGGACTTCATGCTGTCCTAGCCCTAACGATAGATTTAATTCACGCGGCGTTTACGTTTCTACGTTAAAGGGGCGTTAGTGTCTAGGATGACATAAGGCAGTAATGTAGAAAGAGAAGACATTATAGCATAAAAGGAAATAACAAGAGAAACCCTGCACTAATAAGGTAGCTTAGGGACAAGCTAGGCTAAGAGGGGGATAGTGTCATGAGTGTCAGGAGTACTATAGGTTTTAGGATCATAAGGGTCCTAAGTGCTATGAGTCATAATACAGTCATAGGAGTACTATAAGTTATAGGCATAGTCATAGGAGAAAGGATCTGTCACGTGAGGACAGATCCCTAGATCTGTAGGGTTAGTCTACAGATCTATAGGCCTACAAGGAAGAAGGGATCTGTCATAGGATAACAGACCCTCGGATCTATAGGGTTAGTCTACAGATCTACAGACATAGATCTGTTAGGTCTGTCGACAGATCTAACAGAGCTACTCTGTCTCTCTAGTATATAGGGATAGCTTTAGGACAGGTAGTTAGGAGCTTCGTGCTTGATTTAATTCTCTTTCCCTAGGGGATAGTTAGTTACAAGGTTAACTGCCATTGTCGATATTCTTTATAGCTCTACGAGTCTAATACCTAGTTACCTTCCTGCTATTAGCACCTACCCTTATGACAAGATTCTCCGGAAATACCTTGAAGACAACCTCTAGAAGGGCTTCATCCGCGAGTCTTAGTCCCTAGCAGGATATCTAATCCTGTTTGTTCCTAAGGGGGAAGATAACTAGTAACTCTACGTAGATTACTGTAGATTAAACGACATTATAATAAAGAATAGCTATCCGCTTCCTTTACTCTCAGAATTGCAGGGCCGCCTATAAGGAGCAATATAGTTCTCGAAGTTCGACATACCTAGAGCATATAACTAAATTCGAATTAAGGAAGGCGAAGAATAGAAGACTACATTCCGAACTAGGTTTAGACACTACGAGTATATAGTTATGCCATTTAGGTTAACAAATGCCCTAGCTACATAGTAGGCATTTATTAACAATGTGCTACGAGAGTACCTCGACGTCTTCGTGGTTATATACTTAGACGACATCCTTGTCTACTTATAGACAATCGAAGAACATAGGACTTATGTACGCAAGGTACTTCAGAAACTCTAGGACTACTAGTTAAAGGTTAAGCCTTAGAAGAGCGAGTTTCATAAGCAGGAAGTCTAATTCCTTAGCTACGTAGTAGCATAGAATGAAATTAAGATAGATACTAAGAAAGTCTAAGTCGTGAAAGAGTAGCCTATGCCAACTAATGTTAAGGAAGTATAGTCCTTCCTTAGATTCGCTAACTTCTACTAAAGATTTGTAGTAAACTATTCGAAGATTATAGCACTACTTACAACTCTTACTATGAAGGATACACTATTCGTGTAGGACGACGCCTAACAGAATGCCTTCAAGGAACTTAAGCGACAATTCACAGATTAGCTGATCTTACTTGTTTTCGACCCTAATAAGCCTATTATAGTCGAAACAGATGCCTCTGACGTAGCACTCAGGGTATGCTTAAGTTAACTAGGACTAAGTAGACGACTATAGCTAGTCGCCTACTACTCGAGGAAATTGTCTAGACCTAAACTCTGTTACGACATCTATAACAAAGAACTTCTAGCTATAGTAGACGCCTACAAGGCCTAGCGAGTCTACTTAGAAGGTTCTAAGCACTAGGTCACGGTCTATACAGACTATGAGAACTTGCGATACTTCATAATAACGAAAGAGTTAAACTGACAACAGGTTTAGTAGAGTAAGGAACTCTCTAGTTTTAGCTGCAAGATTGTCTATCGTAAGGGGACTAATAACGCACGCGCTAATACACTTAGCCGCTAGACTGACTACATGAAGGGCATGAAGCGGGAGAAACACGCTATTCTCTAGGAAAATAGCGATGGCACGCTAGGAGTTAACCGACTCGCAGCCATGACTATTACATAGACTAGTAAATTTTAGGACGACCTAAAGAACGCGCTAGTCTACGACCTAACTGCACTCGCTGTCCGCGACGACATTAATAGACAGGAGGATTAGGAAGACAAAGACAGAATCCTTCTTTTTTAAGGATTAGTATACATGCTAACGTCTTTATGATTAGAGCTACTACGCCTCTAACATAACATACCTTAGGCAGGATACCCGGGAGTGTCTAAAATGAAGCAAATTCTCCGATAAGAATATTACTTCCCTAGGATAGGCAAGGCAATCGAGGACTACGTCTGTTAATGTGTAACTTACTAACAAAGTAAGCATAACTGTCACAAACTGTATAGGCTACTATGACTACTTAAGGTACCTTAACGGCCATAGGAATCGCTTGCCATAGACTTTATCGTCAAACTACCTTAGTCAAGAGAACCCGCTACTAATGAGTTCTTCGATGGGATCATGGTAGTAGTCGACTAATTCACTAAGTTTAGGAAGTTTATCCCTTACTGCGAAGACTTTAAGACTAAAGATATCGCACATGTCTTCATTAAATAGGTAGTAGCACTACATAGTATGCTACAGGACCTAGTAACAGATCGAGGATCCGTGTTTACCTCTAACTTCTAGGGAGCCCTAATGAGACAATTCTAGGTTAGACATCGACTAAGTACTTCCTTCTACCCTTAAACAGATAGACAGACAGAATGTCTAAATCAGACGTTAGAATAGTACCTTCGATCCTATGTGAATAGGGACTAGAACAACTAGGTAGAGTTGTTACTAATAGCACAGCTCGCGTAGAATAGTACGCTAGTAGAGTCGACAGGACTCTCGCTATTTCAGATGGCATATAGATTAGCTATAGAAGACATTCCGGATGTCTTAGCTAGTAATCTAAACCTAGTAGCACTTAGACAAGTAGAACACCTACGCTAACTACAAACAGAAGCACGACTCGACCTGTAGTTCTATTAGTAGAACATGGCATAGTACGTAAATCGTAAGAGAATTAAGGGACTAATTCTAAAGGAGGGGGACAAGGTATATCTCCTCTACTATTACATTAAATTAGACAAGCTAAGTAAAAAACTAGACGCTGTAAAACTAGGACCATTTAGGATCAAGGCTAAGAAAGGACCAGTTAATTTTAAGTTATAGCTACCTAAGCAGATGAGAATACACCCTGTGTTCTATGTTTCTCTACTAGAACAAGTAGCGCTAGACACTACACTATAAACGGAACCCTTACTACTTGACCCTAAAGTAGAAGAACCTGAGTACACTGTCGAGAAGATCGTCGACACTCGCTAGTAGGACAGACAGCAAGAGTACTTAGTAAAATGGGAAGGATATAGGAGTACTAAGAACACCTAGGAACCCCTAGAACATCTGCGAAACTATTAGCAAAAGATACGAAGTTTCGAGAGAAGAACGAACCTAAGGAGAAGATTATAAGCCATGACTAGACTCCTGCAGGACGCTGTCAATTAGTTCGGCTATTACGCTATCTAGGAAACCCTAATACAAGGCATTAGCGAAACCTTCTATAGCGCTCTATGTCGTAGGACTAAGAGCAAGACCCGCTAAAGGATCTAGGTCAAGAAGAAACCTAGCCTGCGAAAGAGCCTACTCTTTAGCCTTATCCTCCCTAATCTCACGCTCCTCGAGAGCGCGACTATCCTTAACCTCCTAGTTAACTACGTCTTACTGTTTCTAGAGACGCATCTCCTTTACATGTACCTCTATTATCTTCTGCGAAGCCTTAGCTAGGACTGCCTTCACACGATTAAGATCGGCAATTAGTCTTTTCTGCTAATTACCTAACTTCTTCTATTTAACCTCTGTTACCTTCGCGTCGTAACTTCGACAGTTACTAAAGTAACACTACGAACATTTCCCTAAGGAAATGTGTACTTAACAAACAAGCTTTAACTCTTGACACTAAGTATAGGACTTCATGCTATCCTAGCCCTAATAATAGATTCGATTTGCGTAGCGTTTACATTTCTACATTAAAGGGGCGTCAGTGTCTAGGATGACACAAGGCAGTAATGTAGAAAGAGAAGACATTATAGCATAAAGGAAATAACAAGAGAAACCCTGTACTAATAAGGTAGCTTAGAGACAAGCTAGGCTAAGAGGGGGATAGTGTTATGAGTGTCAGGAGTACTATAAGTCATAGGATCATGAGTGTCCTAAGTGCTATAAGTCATAGCATAGTCATGTAAGTGCTATGAGTCATAGCATAGTTATAGGAGAAAGGATCTGTTACATAAGGACAGATCTAATAGAGCTGCTCTGTCTCTCTAGTATATAGGGATAGCTTCAGGACAGGCAGTTAGGAGCTTCGTGCTTAATCTTAATTTAATCCTCTCTTGCTTAGAGGAGAGTTAGTTACAAGGTTAACTGCTATTGTCGATATTCTTCATAGCTCTGCGAGTCTAACACCTGATCCCCTTCCTACTATTAGCACCTACCCTTATAACATATATCACTTTATCTATTAACTTATATATCCTTTATCTAATAGGTTTACTACCTAAGTATAGGGATATAATAATCCTAAATGCTACTCTCTTTATAGTATCCCTATAGAGACTCTTAAACCCTATAGTATACCTATACAGTTAGGTGTTAACATGCTTTCCTAATTAAGGTATATTAGGGGATATAAGTACCTCTTATACTACCTCTATAATAAGTAGAAAGTAGTACTATCTTATACCTATTAAAAGGTTAGATTACTCTGTTATACTACAAGATATTCTTATTATTTAATAGCTTTATATCTATATTAGTATACAAGTAAGTAGATTTATACTAGAAAGGTAACTAGTAAGAACTTCTAAGGAAATAAATCTAGTAGTATATAGTATATACTTGCTTTGCTTGTAAATAACATGTAAGCTAGCTTTAGGAACAAGTGTTATAAATAGTAATAGAGTTAACATTAGTAGAAGCTAGAATAGGTATTAGTATAAGCCTAGTAGTATATTTAGAGGTAGAATATAATAATAGTAGAGCTAACTATGCTAAAGGGCAACTAATATTCTAGCATGCCTGCTAGTTTTTCTATGGAAGATCTGGTTATGTAGCAGCTATCCAGAAAAGGGCGCATCCTCTACAGGTTAGTGCATTGCCTAATCGGGCGCGGACCCTAGCCCTCACCCGCCGTCGTTGCCTCGCTCGCTGCGCCGCGCCGCACCTCTGCGTTGCGCTACCTCTGCCGTCTTGTTTCGATAACCCAATCAATCGATCTGGGCAGGGCCTCCTTACTGTGATTCTTGCGCCTACCTGGGTCATGCCTCGCTGGCGATGCGATCCACTGTGACCGGAACTCGTCCCCTGTGTGACGGCACAGTATCGCTCTTCCCGGGTTTGGCTTCGTTGGGTAGCTCGTGCTCGAGGCAGCAGCGTTGAGACCCGAGGCGAACAGACAGTTTCATGGTCCTTTTGAAGACGTCAGAGACCTCCAATACATTGAGAAAATCGCAGCACTTGTACATCTTTTAGGAACATCCATAACAGTCCAAGACGACTTCACATCAGCCCCTCCGACCATGTCGCAACCTCAGAGTCCGAGTCACACCATTCAGGTCCCGCAGAATGCAGTGCGTATTGCTTTTTGGCCACCACACGGGACTACGCGGGTTCTTGCAACATCCGGACTGAATGGTTGCACCGGTCTCGGCATCATATCTCCCCTAGCTGGGATACTAGCGCATATTGCTCCCATGGCAGAAGGGCAGTCCGCGCCGGATATCAATGATGATCCGGGCAAACGTAACGTGATTGCCCTTCTCCAAGCGGTGATAAACTTGTACAATCACTACCGAGCCCACTTTCCCGTAGCTCAGAGTTTCATCGTAATTGCGATGTATGGTGGAACCACAGCTTTGCCAGAACACAGGCGTACTACTCAAGCTGTTTTACAACGTTTGGGGCTTCAAAGCGTTATCAGAGAGTACAATGTTCTCAATCCTGGAACAGCCCGAGTACCTGGAGAAACATCAATCGCCATCGTGTCGGATGGCTCAGGGAGGATGCTAACAGTGTATGTGAATGGGACTGTGCTTCAGATGTGAAGCGTAGTGCCAACACTGCGTAAAGGGAATGCGCACGATGTCTGGAAGGAGTGGAGTTACTGATCGCGCGGAATGCGATATAGACGGGCGAATGAGGATGGTGCTTCTCTCCTGATAATGATAGCCTTGTAACAGGGTGCTTCCCGCTCCAAGATCATTCGTTAAATTCAGGTCACGTTCGTGGAAACGTCCTCACACCGATTGCCTCTCTCTCAATGCATGCAATGAGAATATCGTGAATCATCCCATCTTTTTTTATATAGCGCAAAGACTGTTCTCCGTTCACCTACAGGTTTCTCGAATTCAAGTGCGCCAGCAAGTCATGATTCGCCTTGAGCGGGCTCTCTGTGTGCACGTGACCAGATGTCCCCGTCCTCGCGCTGTGGCTCTGCTGGACCGTGCGCGCTCAAGCGCAAGGCTTGGAGTAAAAAGACGTTGCACCCCCGCCCTCACCAAATTTGTATGATAGATTCAGACATCAACCTTCATTAATTCATAACATCACCATTCCTTGACCAAATTGCATGATGTAGGCATCAAATGAAAGCTCTTGACATGCTCTTCAAGCTGATGTTTTCAGATTTCAGAAATATTTTATCAAGTGGAATCCCGCCTCTTCACGTCAGCGCGATATCATGGATCCTGTGCTGGAGCTCTTCGACTTCACTCGAGCTGACGACTCTCAGCCAGCTCCAATGCAAGATTTCAACGCTGACCTCCAATCTGCGAAGGAAACTATCGATGCAGCGACGGCCGCCGGAAACATACCATTACTAGCCAAGGCGCTCACTGACTTGCATACCCTTCCCGGGTCGACCCCTCATATTGAAAACCCTGGAAAAGCACTATGCCTAGCTGTTCGGCATGACAACCAAAATATCTTGGGGTATCTGTTGTCAGAGGGTATCGTAGTAACCCCAGATGTGGTGATGGAGGCTGCAATTGCAAAGAACAAACGGGCGCTGGACCTGCTGTTAAAGAGTGGATGGCATATCGATGCCCCACTTGGCTACGCAACCCCTTCGGTTTTGGCGTAAGTGGGAGGCGATTGTTCTAATACTGGTTACTGACATACGCAAGGGTCGCTCTCGAAGACGCTGCCTTTACGTCATGGCTCTTGGAGCGTGGCGCATCTCCGAATGCTCAGTGCTCATTAGACTTAACCCCCCTCTCTATAGCCGTACAAGAGTCGTCGATGCCGATCATTCAGACTCTGTTCGAGCACGGAGGTTCTGTAAAGTACGGACAGCTCCTGCACTATGCAATTCGTCGAGACTCACCCGATCAACTTGAGGTATTGAATCTCATCCTCAGCAAAAAGCCGCCGCTTGATCATGTCATGTATCAAACGCAACCTCAAAGCTACTATCGCCAACGCATGTTTGGCCTCGGAACCCCTCTGCATGAAGCGGCCGAGCAGGGAAAATTAGATATGGTCAAGAAGCTTCTGGAAACTGGATTTCATCCGCTGATCAAAGACTCTCGGGGCGAGATACCTCTACACCGGGCTCAGAAGTCGAAACAACATTCTGTGATCGCCTATTTAGGCCCAATAACGGCGAAAGCGACATGGCCAGCTTACCAATTCACTGCTGGTAAAGAGACAACGGGGTGGAGTTGAAAAGATTTCGTAGTTCCACTGTGTCTTGAGTTGTCTCCGGTCGACAATGAAGTTGTCCTCGCTCCTCAAAGGCATTGCAGAGGTTTGAAGTTGAGCACAGACAATGCATGTGGCAGCATGCAATTCGAGTCTCGTCTCGCATGGCCGATCTTAGGGTACTGCAAGAGACGGCCGAGATGCTGAGAGACTTGAGTGGTATTTGGGGGGTGGAGCAAGCGATGGAGCGAAAGATACGATGAAGCGAAAGATGCGGTGGAGCGAAAGACTCGAAGACCAAAACAACTTCTTAATGACAACGACTATCTATGGCTGGGCGGCACAACGCGCGTAACCGGTCTTCTTGCAATAGGCGCACGCACGCGACACCTGTGCACCGACCCTAGCCCTTTTGGCCGTCGACTATACAGAGCACTAATGAGCCTTGCCGGCTCGCGTGCAGTGGCTACAGACCACCGAAGCACGACCACTAGCGAAGCGCATCTTACCAACATGGTGCCACTTGCGCTAGTCAGCGCTACTCATGTTGTTAAAGTCGGCTTGCGACAAGTGGAAGTCGTCGCCAATTGGGAGATTGCCAAGATCGGCAACATATGCGCGAAAGCCCGTAGGCCCCCGAGGTGGATATGGATAGGCCGAAGCCGAAGATAATGCCGCAGGCGCAGGCGCAGGCAGTAGTTGTGGTGGTGGTGGCTGGTCAGGCTCTGGCGAAGACGGCGGCGAACAAATGCTCTTGCGTTCGCTGGGCGCACACTGGCGGCGAGATGGTGGTGGTAGGCGCAGCGCAGGCCTCTTCAGCTTGCCAATTGCCGGACGCAAATGACGCTGTTGTTGTTGCTGCTGCTGCTGCTGCTGCTGTTGAGGTGCATTGTTGCTACGAGATTATCAGCCGAGATCGCAGCCTTAACAACATGAAGGTATTTACGGATTGAAGCTTGGCGGCGCAAGGGCCAGAGCAGATGGGCGCCAGATGCGGTGATTTAAGTGCAGGCGCAGGCGTAGGCGCAGGCGTAGGCGAAGGCTCTCTGATGTCCTCCTAGTAAAAGTCGAAGGTCCACGGATCAAACTCGTCGGACATGGTTGCGATATTGCTCTGCCAGCAGAGCAAACGCGCGAGCTTGATGTTGAAAGATGAAAAGAAGATCATCAGCCGCTGAACGAATTTGGCGAGTTGGTATCTCCTTTGAAGCTACTGTCTTAAGTTATTACAATGGTCAGCGCATGTGAAGTGAGGGATAGGAATAACAACAATACCGCCACGACTGTCAATACAGTGAAGTGATCTTTGTCGCTTCAGCTGAACAACACATACAAACTGACTTGGGACGATTCTGTTTGGCGGGCGGTGCCTTAGTATTGACCTCGTCCGTGGCATCGACCTCAGTTCCTTCGACGCTTGCGAGCAGACGACTTAGATCCCACAACCTCTGCTACTGCCTTTAGTGTCTCAGCTTCGGAAGATCAACTCCTGCATCAATTAGAACTCTATTCTCTGTATGTGACGTTCTTCATGTTCCTGAAGTGGGCGTCATCAGAGAGGCTCTGCTCGAGGTAGTCACCTCTGCTAGGCTTGTTCTTGTTGAAGTGCGTGCGGTGAAGGGTATCCGCAGCGGCCATGTGGGTGTGGAACCAAGCGAAAACCTGTGCATGGTTTTGTATCTGCCATATAGGGCATCATTCTTGGTTCAATGTGACTTTTGCATATATAATTCCATATGAGTGTGTTTTGGCGGTGCGCCGTATGACCCTAGCACGCGGTTACTATTGACTTTGAGATTTTTGACTTCACTTAGAATTTTCACATGCTATTGTTACTATTATGACTACTAGCATAGCACAAATAGCATGTGAATCATGTATGTAACCTTGCAACTATTAAGTGAACTGATGACTACAGGTATAATTAATTTTAATGGCTATAGCTTCTTTACTATTATAATGCTATTAAATCTACACTATTTAAAGACTTTTCTACTAAGATGTTAAATTAATCCCTAATACAGGCAATGGATTTACGCATAGGAAGTAGCCATAGAACAAATATATTATGCTAGGTATTAGATATATAATAAATGTAGTTTTTTTAGATTAAAGAGAAGGTAAAAACTCTTCTCTTCCTAGCTAGGGTTATATATCCCCTAACCCCTAACCTAAGTCAGAGAGGTTAGAGTCAGGGTCCTACCTAACTCTGACTCCTACTAACTTAGTATAGCTAGTATGCGACTACCTATCACATTTTAACACTCCTACTTAGGTATATACTAGTATATTTAGCGTACTTATACTGTCTTCTAATCTACTAACTAGTGAAGATGTTTGTCATAGCAAGCTCATGCTATTAGAATGATGCTCTTATAAAAGAGAATAATGTGCTAGAGCATGTTTGCTACTTATATGTTCGCAAATTCATGTAATTACTCTGCTTTTATAGGTAGGTCTAACCCTATATAAAGCCCCCCTCCTCTTCTCGATTTTCCTTCTCTTTCTTATTATCATTAATTACTAACTGCAGCTTCTCTAACACATTAACATAGCTCTACAGAGAGGAATGTTACTAATCCTACTAGATAGTACTTTATTTAACGCGAAGCTTACATGGATTATTAAGCTCTAGTAGGTTATCTAGTGTAGTTAGCTTCTCTGACTATAGCTAACTCCTAGCAGCTCTGACGACTTAAGGCATCTAACACTTAACCTTAGTAAGCTCTAGGCGTGTATTTGCTTCCTTTATAAAGCTTATAACTTTAGCCGCTTTAACAAGGTACTACCTTTGTTTAAGGATAAAGTAACCTAGTATTATGTCTCTAATTAGAGCACTACCTTGACAAACGACCTAAGCCCTACTGTCATGAATGTTATGAGTTATAACACATATATAGAAGAAAGGATCTATCATGTAAGGATAGACACCTAGATCTGTAGGGTTAGTCTATAGATCTATAGGCTTACATAGGAGAAAGGATCTGCCACGTAAGAACAGACACTAGGATCTGTAGGGTTAGTCTATAGATCTATAGACATAGGTCTAATAGGTCTGTTAACAGATCTAACAGAACTACCCTATCTCTCTAGTATATAGGGATGGCTTCAGGACAGGCATTTAGGAGCTTCGTGCTTAATTCAATTCTCTCCTCTCCTACTAGGGGGGATAGTTAGTTACAAGGTTAATTGCTATTGTCGATATTCTTCACTACTCCTTAAGTCTAATACCTGATCCCCTTCCTGCTATTAGTACCTACCCTTATGACATTTTAAGCACTACTCCTAAGGAAGTATCAGGGGACTCGTCAAGCGCTTAACATACGCCTATGTTAAGTAGTTCCTTAGCTGTTAGTTTAACCTCTAGCGACAACAGTCAACTAACACTACAAGAACAAGTTACTGCTATACCTTAAATTACTTAGTAGCTCAAATCCATTTACCTTAGCGAGATGGCTCTAGCATCTGTCGCAGGTTCGACTACTAGAAACAGACATGGCAATAACGGCTTTAAGATAGGAAGCCCTACAGAGCTTATAGGATAACGATCTCAAGTTGAGATGTTTATCCTCTAATGCTAGTTAGCATTTAACGTAGATACGGAATAGTTTACAACACATTATAAGCAAATAATGTACATTATCTCTTACCTAAAGGGACTAGCGTTCGAGTTCATCTAGCCTCATCTGTCAGATTATCTAGATCATGTTAGTAGCGTCGAAGCTAGGAAGACAACGACTAGGGAGATTCTTAACTTAGACAAGTCTTTGTTTAAGGCGTTACGCAAAGCCTTTAGGCTTAGCAACAAACAACAAGAGGCTAAGAGAGCTCTCCTAGGAATCTAGCAGAAGGGTTCTGCTATTAAGTACTATGCAGACTTTTAGACCCTTTCTGCTTAAGTCGACTAGAATGATAATGCTTTAGCCGCTTAGTTCTATTAGGGACTAAAGGAGACAGTTAAAGACGAAATTGCCTAGGGAGATTAACTAACGACATTTAAGGAAATAAGTGATCTCGCGATTAGGATCGATAATCGCATCTAGGAACGACAGTAGGAACGACAACATAGAAATCGCAGGCTAGCACAGGCTAACTACAAGGTCTAACGATTAGCACTAAAATAGCGAAGCGATTACTATAGTCTCTAACTAATAGAGTTAGATGCGACTAAGGGACGCCTAAAGAGCAGACCCTAAGGAAAGCCACGGAAGGGCTCTCCTACCTAGAATAGTCTGAAGAGCCATTCGACAAGAATAACCTCGAGTGCTATAACTGTAGAAAGAAAGGACACTTTGCCTGCAAGTGTTTTGTCAAGAAACAGCGTCAGGAACTATAGCGGACAGAACAGGCTTACGCGACAACATTGGCACCTAAGCAAATAGCTGCTACTACTTAAGTACTAGACTATGCCTTACTTACTTAGACTATGTGCTATGACGACGATTGTCAGATTCACATGAGTAATAAAGATAGTTCTAGATAGTACCCTAGCCGTAACAAGGCACAATCTATCTGCGCACTAAAGGGTGCACCTTCTAGTGTAATAGTCCTATGTCATGAGTGTCAGGAGTATAGTAAGTCACAGGATCATGAGTGTCCTAAGTGCTATAAGTCACGAACACTATAGCCTAAGTCATGGCATAGTCATAGGAGAAAGGATCTGTCACGTGAGGACAGATCCCTAGATCTATGGGGTTAGCCTACAGATCTACAGACATGGATCTGTTAGGTCTGTCGACAGATCTAACAGAGCTGCCCTGTCTCTCTAGTATATAGGGATAGCTTTAGGACAGGCAGTTAGGAGCTTCATACTTAATCTCAATTTAATCCTCTCTTGCTTAGAGGAGAGTTAGTTACAAGGTTAATTACTATTATTGATATTCTTCACAGCTCTGCGAGTCTAATACCTGATCCCCTTCCTGCTATCGGCACCTACCCTTATGACATTTTGAGTACTACTTCTAAGGAAGCATCAGGAGACTCGTAGAGCGCTTGACATACGCCTATATTAAGTAGTTCTTTAGCTATTAGTTTAACTTCTAGCGACAGTCAACTAACACTACGAGAACAAGTTGCTGCCATACCTTAAATTACTTAGTAGCTTGAATCTATTCACCTTAGCGAGATAGCTCTAGCATCTGTCGCAGGTTTAACTACCGGGAATAGACATAGTAATAACGGCTTCAAGATAGAAAGCCTTATAGAGTTTACAGGACAACGATCTTAAGTCAAGATGTTTATCCTGTAATGCTAGTTAGCATTTAACGTAGATACAGAATAGTTTACGACATATTATAAGCGAATGATGTACATCGTCTCTTACCTGAAGGGACTAGCGTTCGAGTTCATCTAGCCTCATCTAACAGATTATCTAGATTATGTTAGTAACGTTGAAGCTAGGAAGACGACGACTAGGGAGGTTCTTAACTTAGACAAGTCTTTGTTTAAGGCGTTACGCGAAGCTTTTAGGCTTAGTAATAAGCAACAAGAGGCCAAGAGAGCTCTCCTAGGAATTTAGCAGAAGGGTTCCGCCATTAAGTACCGCGCGGACTTTTAGACCCTCTCTGCTTAAGTCGACTAGAATGATAATGCTTTAGCCGCTTAGTTCTACTAGGGACTAAAGGAGACAGTTAAAGACAAAATTGCCTGAGGAGATTAGCTAACGACATTCAAGGAAATGAGTAATCTCGTGATTAGAATCGATAATCGCATCTAGGAACGACAGTAAGAACGACAACATGGAAATCGCAAGCTAGCACAGGCTAACTATAAGGTCTAACGATTAGCACTAAAATGGCGAAGCGATTACTATAGTCTCTAACCTATAGAGTTAGATGCGACTAAGGGGCGCCTGAAGAATAGACCCTAAGGAAAGCCACGGAAGGGCTCTCCTACCTAGAATGGTCTTAAGAAGCCATTCGACAAGAGTAACCTCAAGTGCTACAACTGTAGAAAGAAAGGACACTTTGCCCGCGAATGTTTTGCTAAGAAGCAACGACAGGAACTGCCTAGGATAGAGCAGGCTCGCGCGATAACAACGGTACCTAAGCAAAAGGCTGCCGCTACTTAAGAACCAGACTATGCTGCACTTACTTAGACTACATGCTATGACGACAATTGTCGAATTCACATGAGTGATAAAGATGGTTCCGGATAGTACCCTAGCCGAAACAAGGCACAGTCTATCTGTGCGCTAAGGGGTACACCTTCTAGTATAATAGTCCTAAGGTAACAGGAGCTAGAAGAAGAAGAAGGAGGTTCGGACGACAACTATGAGCTTGTCGAAGCCGATATTCCCGATTCCGAGGAAGACAAGAGCATAGAGCGATAGGCCATGCCGCCGCATGACATCAGACTCGATATTATCCGAATCATACAGAACTAGTAGGCTTAGGCTTGCCTATAGATTAACGGAGTACAACATGTCAACTAGCTTTAGTATAATGAACTAGCCGACTATATGCGACGACACCTGAGGAGACTACTAGTCGTAGCTTAACCTCACGCGCATCAGAAGATTGTCCAAGAAATTGTACTGTTCGGGGTAGAGTTTACGCCCTAAGGAGGCTACCTAACCTACGAAGGTACCTAGGTTCTACGAGCGCTACGACTCCGAGTCTACTACTTGAAAATAGAGTACGCAAGAAACGCGCAGGAACAACGAGGCTAAGAGCGAGTACAACCTCTTAGGCTAGTTAGCGGTAACGCTCGAAGAAGAGTAAGCCTAGACTACATGATCCCTAAACTAGTCCGTAAAGACAGTTATTCGGGAAACGACAAGGTCCGCTAGAATTAGACCTACGGACAGACTAGACAGGGCTGCAACGATGTGCCGCGATTAGCGCCAGATACGCAGACAACCTTAGAGTATAGGTTCACATTAACGAGATACTAGCTAGGGCCTTAATAGATTCAGGATACACTAGAATCTTCATGACGCCTAAGTTTGCTAGGATAGCTAGGATAAAGCTACAGGCAAAGACGAATGCTTTCTCGCTATAAGTAATTAATAGAAAGCTAGTTACATATAACTAAGGAATAGTTGACAAAGAGATTAAGATGATACCTCTGTAGATAGGACGCTACTAAGAGATAATCTAATTCGACATTACAGAGTTACTAGGCTCGGATGTAGTACTAGGGTTGCCATAGCTAAGAAACGCTAACCCCTATCTCGACTAGAAGAATGAGAGGATCTAGTTCCTAGAACTCTTAAGATCGATACCTCTACCTGTAGTACACGACTTACTAGGCAAGATCGAAATATGTGCTATGACTTCAAGTGAGATAGTCGCTACTATTAAGGATCTAGAACAGGAAGTGCACGTCCTATAGGTCAAAGCAACATAATCTGAAGTCAAGGTCGAATTCATAGTTCCTAACAAGTATAAAGAGTTCGCTACTCTTTTCAAGGAAGAACCCGACTAAGAAGCTCTGCTAGAACACTAGGAATAGGAACACAGGATACCCTTACTCCCTAGCAAGACACTAACGAAGTAACTAGTTCGCCTATTGTTAGTAGCAAAACTAGAGATTCTCCGGAAATACCTTAAAGACAACCTCTAGAAGGGCTTCATCCGCGAGTCGTAGTCCCTAGCAGGATATCTAATCCTGTTTGTTCCTAAGGGGGAAGATGACTAGCGACTCTACGTAGATTATCGTAGATTAAACGACATCATAATAAAGAATAGTTATCCGCTTCCTTTGCTCTCGGAATTGCAGGACTACCTACAAGGAGCAATATAGTTCTCGAAGTTTGACATACCTAGAGCGTATAACCGAATTCGAATTAAGGAAGGCAAAGAATAGAAGACTACATTCCGAACTAGGTTCGGACACTACAAGTATATAGTCATGCTATTTAGGTTAACAAATGCCCTAGCTACATAGCAGGCATTTATTAATAATGTGCTATGAGAGTACCTTGACGTCTTCGTAGTTGTATACTTAGACGACATCCTTGTCTACTTATAGACGATCGAAGAACATAGGACTCATGTACGTAAGGTACTCTAGGAACTCTAGGACTACTAGTTAAAGGTTAAGCCTCAGAAGAGCGAGTTTCATAAGCAGGAAGTCTAATTCCTTAGCTACGTAGTAGCATAGGATAGAATCAAGATAGACACTAAGAAAGTCTAAGTCGTGAAAGAGTAGCCTACGCCGACTAATGTTAAGGAAGTATAGTCCTTCCTTAGATTTGCTAACTTCTACCGAAGATTTGTAGCAAACTATTCGAAGATTACGGCACTACTTACGACTCTTACTACGAAGGATACACTATTCGTGTAGGACGACGCCTAACGGAATGCCTTCAAGGAACTTAAGCGACAATTTACAGATCAGCTGATCTTACTTGTTTTCGACCCTAATAAGCCTATCATAGTCGAAACAGATGCCTCCGACATAGCACTTAGGGCATGCTTAAGTTAACTAGGACCGAGTAGACGACTAAACCTAGTCACCTACTACTCGAGGAAATTGTCTAGACCTGAACTCTGTTACGACGTCTATAACAAAGAACTTCTAGCTATAGTAGACGCCTACAAGGCCTAGCGAGTCTACTTAGAAGGTTCTAAGCACTAGGTCACGGTCTACACAGACCATGAGAACTTGCGATACTTCATAACAACGAAAGAGTTAAACTGACGACAGGTTCGGTAGAGTAAGGAACTCTCTAGTTTTAACTGCAAGATTGTCTATCGTAAGGGGACCGATAACGTACGCGCCGATGCACTTAGCCGCTAGACTAACTACATGAAGGGCGTGAAGTAGGAGAAACACGCTGTTCTCTAGGAAAATAGTAATAGCACGCTAGGAGTTAACTGACTCGCGGCTACGACTGTCACATAGACTAGTAAATTTCAGGACGACCTGAAGAACGAGCTAGTCTACGACCTAACTGCACTCGCTGTCCGCGACGACATTAATAGACAGGAGGATTAGGAAGACGAAGACAGAATCCTTCTTTTTTAAGGATTAGTATACATGCTAACGTCTTTACGATCAGAGCTACTATGCCTCTAACATAACATACCTTAAGTAGGACACCTAGGAGTGTCTAAAATGAAGCAAATTCTCTGACTAGAATATTATTTCCCTAGGATAGGCAAGGCAATTAAGGACTACGTCTGTTAATGTGTAACTTACTAACAAAGTAAGCACGACTATTACAAACTATATAGGCTACTACGACTACTTAAGGTACCTTAACGGCTATAGGAATCGCTTGCCATGGACTTTATCGTTAAACTACCTTAGTCGAGAGAACCCGCCACTAATGAGTTCTTCGATAGGATCATGGTAGTAGTCGACTAATTCACTAAGTTTAGGAAGTTTATCCCTTACCGCGAAGACTTTAAGACTAAAGATATCGCATATGTCTTCATTAAATAGGTAGTAGCACTACATAGTATGCTACAGGACCTAGTAACGGATCGAGGATCCGTGTTTACCTCTAACTTCTAGGGAGCCCTAATAAGTCAATTCTAGGTTAGATATCGACTAAGTACTTCCTTCTACCCTTAAATGGATAGACAGACAGAACGTCTAAATCAGACGTTAGAATAGTACCTTCGATCCTATGTGAATAGGGACTAGAACAACTAGGTAGAGTTGTTGCTAATAGCACAGCTCGCGTATAATAGTACGCTAGCAGAGTCGACAGGACTCTCGCCATTTCAGATGGCATATAGATTAGCTATAGAAGACATTCCGGACGTCTTAGCTAGTAATCTAAACCTAGCAGTACTCGGACGAGTAGAACACCTACGCTAACTACAAACAGAAGCACGACTTAACCTGTAGTTCTATTAACAGAACATAGCATAGTACGTAAATCGTAGGAGAATTAAGGGACTAATTCTAAAGGAGAGGGACAAGGTGTATCTCCTCCGCCGTCACATTAAATCGGACAAGCTAAGTAAAAAACTAGACGCTGTAAAACAAGGACTATTCAGGATTAAGGCTAAGAAAGGACTAGTTAATTTTAAGTTATAGCTACCTAAGCAGATAAGAATACACCTTGTGTTCTATGTCTCTCTGCTAGAATAAGCAGCGCTAGACGCTACACTGTAAACGGAACCCTTACTACTCGACCCGAAGTAGAAGAACCTAAGTATACTGTCGAGAAGATTGTTAACACTCGCTAGCAGGACAGACAGCGAGAGTACTTAGTAAAATAGGAAGGATATAGGAGTACCGAGAACACCTAGGAACCCCTAGAACATCTGCGAAACTGTTAGCAAAAGATACGAAGTTTCGAGAGAAGAACGAACCTAGGGAGAAGATCATAAGCCACGACTAGACTCCTGCGGGACGCCGTCGACCGGCTCGGCTATTACGCCATCTAGGAAACCCTAATACGAGGCATCGGCGAAACCTTCTATTACACTCTATGTCGTAGGACTAAGAGCAAGACCCGCTGAAGGATCTAGGTCAAGAAGAAACCTAGCCTACAAAAGAGCCTACTCTTCGGCCTCATCCTCCCTAATCTCACGCTCCTCGAGAGCGCGACTATCCTCGACCTCCTAGTCGACTACGTCTAACTGTTTCTAGAGACATATCTCCTTTGCATGCGCCTCTATTATCTTCTGCGAAGCCTTAGCTAGGACCGCCTTCGCACGATTAAGATTAGCAATTAGTCTTTTCTACTAATCACCTAACTTCTTCTATTTGACCTCTGTCACCTTCGCGTCGTAACTTCGACAGTTACTAAAGTGACACTACGAACATTTCCCTAAGGAAATGTGTACTTGACAAATAAGCTTTAACTCTTGACACTAAGTACAGGACTTCATGCTATCCTAGCCCTAACGATAGATTCGATTCGCGCGGCGTTTGCGTTTCTGCATTAAAGGGGCGTTAGTGTCTAGGATGACACAAGGCAGTAATGTAGAAAGAGAAGACATCATAGCACAAAGGAAATGACAAGAGAAACCCCGCACTAATAAGGTAGCTTAGGGACGAGCTAGGCTAAGAGGGGGATAGTGTCATAAGTGTTAGGAGTACTATAAGTCACAGGATCATAAGTGTCCTAAGTGCTATAAGTCATAGCATAGTTATGTGAGTACTATGAGTTATAGCATAGTTATAGGAGAAAGGATCTGTCACGTAAGGACAGATCCCTAGATCTATAGGGTTAGTCTACAGATCTACAGGCCTGTAAGGGAGAAGGGATCTGTCACGGGATGACAGACCCTCGGATCTGTAGGGTTAGTCTATAGATCTACAGACATAGATCTATCGGGTCTGTCGACAGATCTAACAGAGCTACTCTGTCTCTCTAGTATATAGGGATAGCTTCAGGACAGGCAGTTAGGAGCTTCGTGCTTAATCTCAATTTAATCCTCTCTTGCTTAGAGGAGAGTCAGTTACAAGGTTAACTGCTATTGTCGATATTCTTTACAGCTCTGCGAGTCTAACACCTAATCCCCTTCCTGCTATTAGCACCTACCCTTATGACACCTATGAACTCTGTAGGGCTTCCTATCTTGAAGCTATTATTACTATGTCCGTTTCTAGTAGTTAAACCTGTAACAGATGCTAGAGCCATCTCGCTAAGGTGAATAGACTCGAGCTACTAAGTAATTTAAGGTGTAGCGGTAACTTGTTCTCGTAGTGTCAGTTAACTATTGTTGCTAGATGTTAAACTAAAAGCTAAAGAACTACTTGATATAGGCGTATATTAAGCGCTTAACGAGTCCCCTGATAATTTCTTAGAAGTAGTGCTTAGAATGTCATAAGGGTAGATGCTAATAGCAGGAAGGGGATTAGGTGTTAGACTCGAAGAGTAGTAAAGAATATTGACAATAGTGTTTGACCTTGTAACTAACTATACTTAATGAAGTAGAAGGAATTAAGCACGAAGCTCCTAACTACCTAGTCTGAAGCTATTACTATATACTAGAGAGGTATGACAGCTCTGTTAGATCTGTTACTATACCTATTAGACCTATGTCTGTAGATCTGTAGACTAACCCTACAGATCTAGGTGTCTGTCCTTACGTGACAGATCCTTTCTCTATGCATGTGTTATGACTTAGGCTATAGTGCTCTAATCCATCACACTCATAACACACGAGAGGGCGCTAAGCAGGTAGGCGAGTACCTCGCGGTACTTAGCCTGTAGCCTGTTTATAGTCAGAGTACCTTTAGCAATCCCCTTGTTACGCGCACTCTAGAAGTCATTGATGTTACGGCAGAGCTAGTTGTACTTACTGTATACCTCTTTAGGGAGGTCTTAGCATTTTTGATGCTTGCTATTATAATTGACATAGTTATAGTAGATACTACCCTCATTAATCCGCTGATTTAGATCTTAGCTACACTTTAGTTAGTATAGGTCACGTATACCTCGCGGGTAGGGGACGCCTTACTAACATGCGGAGGAGAGATGTGTGCAGCCTAGCTACTAAGGTTGTTAAGGCATCGTCGACATGAGTGACGATCGCGGGCAGAGCGAGTAGCGTCAAACTTAGTCTATAGCATACAAGCTATTGTTACTAAGATGAGTAGTTAATTAATCTTGATTAATTAATTAAAGAAGAAGAAGCTCTAGTTTAGACACGCAGGCATAGCGAGGCGAATGATATAGATATATATGCTATATAATATGAAAATATCTTATAGTGTAACAGAGTAATCTGACCTTTTAATAGGTACAAGATAGCGCTGCTTTCTGCTTATTGCAGAGGTAGCGCTAGAGGTACTTATAACCCCTAACGCTCCTTAATTAGGGAAAGCATGTCTAAGCCTAACCTCGCAGGGGTACTATAGGGTTAGGAAGCCCCTGTAGGGGTACTATAGGGTTAGCGACATAGTAGCATCCTACGTCAAGCATTAATCCTACTCAGACGACATACGAGCTAACGTATGTACGAAGGACCCCCTTACTATGTGTAGCAGGGTCACTACATGCTAAGAGCAGGCATTAGAACCTATGCAGCTCTAACAGCCCCCTAGTATTAACCGTATTACTGCCCCTCCTCCTATGAGGATGTCCCTAGCCTTACTAAGTAATGCATATAGAACGTATAGGGCACAGGATATAGCACGCTTACACTACGCAAGAGTAAATAGGTAGATAGCCTATGTAACATATGTTATGTATATACCTTAACATCTTCGCAGCAAATATAAGACAGAGGTTACTAACTCAGGCGGGTTTTTAATCTGTTACATGTTAGGCGACTTTGTAACACCTTTACTTTACATGCAGATCAAGATATTAGGAAACCACGATTATGTACTTTAGCTAATCTTTAAAATTATAGGGCAAGCATGCGCGCCGACTTTGCCGAATAGCTTAGCTGTCCCTATTTAGTCATGACTGTAAAGAACGTGTCGTAGAACCTTAGGGCTAGTAGGAATGTGTGCGGATACTCTGCGCGTACCGCTTGAAATAGCAGGAGCGTACTCCTAGCGCGGGCCTTGTCACATTTTCATGCTAGTAGACTAGTACAAGTGTAGTTAGTGCACATGCGTGACAGCCGCGTTACCTGTTCTTGCATCATTTGTTCCCTATGTAAGTTAACTAAAGGCAGGTACTCTGCGCATGTAGTTTAAGTCACGAGCTTAACGGTTGCGGTAGGTAACAGGGGGGCTGTCAGAGGGTATAAAAACCTCGCTACTTTCCTAAACTTCCTGTTCTAAAACACTAACATTAACCTCTACTTCTACTTTGCTTAGCTTTTGCCTCGCTATACCTGCGTGTCTAAACCGGAGCTTCTTCTTCTTTAATCAATCAATTAAGATCAATTAACTCATCTTAGCAATAATAGCTTATATGCTATAGACTAAGTTCGACGCTACTCGCTCTGCCCGCGATTGTCGCTTATGTTAATAATGCCTTGACAACCTTAGCAGCCAAGCTACACACATCTCTCCTCCGCGGGTTAGTAAGGCCTCCCCTACCTGCGAGGTATGCGTGACTTCTACTAACTAAAGCGTAGCCAAGATCTACGTTAGCGGATTAATGAGGGCAGTATCTACTACAACTATGTTAATTGTAATAGCAAGCATCAAAAATGCTAAGACCTCCCTAAAGAGGTGTATAGCGAGTACAACTAGCTCTGCCGTAACATCGATGACTTCTAGAGTACGCGTAACAAGGGGATTACTAAAGGTACTCTGACTATGAACAGGCTACAGGCTAAGTACTACGAGGCACTCGCCTACCTGCTTAGCGCCCTCTTGTGCTTTACTACAACTACGAACTGCTTACATAGCAGCGTTTACTTCAATTCTCTGCTAACAGGCGAGAACGTTTGCCTAGGTCTAATCGTAGACTTAGTCTAGAAGATCTTGAAGGTGTTAACTATTAGGGTTAAGACCTTCGCTATAGTACGCATATAGTGTAGGTACCCTCTAAGGATAGATGCTAACTTTCTCCGCTAGGCTAACGTTAGCGTCAAGAAGTATCCGACTAGCCGCTAGCGTTAGCAACTCGGGGCCCTTGCCTCTATCGACAATGACTTTAAGACGTAGATAATCTAGAAGAAGGTTATTAAGCAATTCACTGTTCCCGCTACTAAGGCTACACCCTAGCGCCGTACCGAGAGGCAGCCTGCCTCTAAGCCGGTCCTAAGGACTAAGCCGTAAGTTACTCACTTAAATCCTGCAGGCAAAGGGTGTCGTAGGAGTTAGCTTTAACCTCGACTTCGTCTATGGACTTAGTAATCCGGTAGATTTCATCGATGCGTTTCCCCGTGTTACAGCATAGCATCTAGACTAACCGCTCTAGTCTAATGTGCCAAGACTGTCGAACTAGGCTCTAATATTTTGTACTTAGGTAGGTATCCTTTCTACTTTACTAGATAGTACGTTGCGCCTTTATGCCGCATACTGTCCTTAATACCCTCGACTAACTATTCTTCGTTCTCTTCTGCTACTAGCATTAGGTCCGCAGGCTCTTTGCCCTTGCGCTATACCTATGGTTTGAGTAGAGATACGTATAAGATGTCGTGCACATAATACAATAGTAGCAACGATAGCTAGTATGCCTGCAAGCCTATCGCGTCACGTATCTAGAAGGGTCCGACGAACCTTGGCGTCATCTTCTTACTTAGAAGTTTCAGCTTAAGATTCTTTGTTAACAGTAATACCTTCGTACTAACCGCGTACTACATCGGTTTAGCATAGGCGTTATTATGTTTAATCTAGGATTCTAAGGCCTTTTTCTAGTGTTCTACTAGCACCGAATGTACCTCGCGCATACGCTGCGCTAATTCTGTGGCGGCTAGCACCCTCTCCTTAGATGACTCGTCCTGAGGCGGTTCTAGGTGTATTTCTGGATTAAAGCCATAAAGAATCTGAAATAGTAACATGCGCATAGTAGCATACATACTATTATTGACTACAAATTCCGCCATAGGAATTACGTTAGCCTAGGCATCCTAGTTCTTAGCGTAGTAGCACTAAAGGTACTACTTAAGAGTCTAGTTTATACGTTTAGTCTAACTATTAGTCTGTAGATAGAATGCTGTACTTAGGTAGTACTTAACACGCGCCTTAAACACAAATTCTTGCTAGTATTTACTAGTAAAGACAGAACCTCGATCTGATAGAATACTCTAGGGCACGCTAAAGCGCTATATAACTTCGTCACAAAGTAGTTACGCAAGCTCGCTACTTATGCACTTTTTCGTACATAGAATGAAGACATTTATCTTAGAGTATTAGTCGACTACTACAAGGATAGCATTAACTACATTGCCTCTCTACCTTGCTAGTAGCAAATCAGTGATGAAATCTATAGTCAAGTCTTGCCATGGTCTCTCTAGTAGTAGGAGCGCCTAAGCATCGCTATAGGGGCGATAGCGCCAAGATTTGCTAATCTAGCATGTCTAGCAGGATTTGACATAGTCAGAAACATCCTGTTCTAGCGTTAGCTACTAGTATTTACGTCCGAGAAGCGCGTTCGTCTTCTCTGTGCTAAAATGACCCGCAAGTTCATTGTCATGATAGATACAGAGGAGCTACAAACAGAGTACGCTATTAGCAGGTACGTAGAGCCTATTATTAAAGTACTACAAATTGCCTGACTTGGTCTAGTACTTTAGACTGCCTGTAGTATCCTAGAGGGCTATACCCTTATTGATTAACTCTAGTTCTTGCTCTTGTAACTACTAAACAAGTCTCGAGACTTCTTTAAAGGATTCTTTAGACATTATATACTTACTATATATAAGCTAGTTAACTACTACACGGATTAAGCTAGACACGGTTACTACAACTACTAGATAGGAGGGGTTGCCCCTATTAGACCTGCAGTTAACCTACAAGAGCAGCTAACAACAGGTCGCTACCCTAAACTACAAGCTTCGTCTGTAGTGTAGGGAGGAGCTATTAGTTACCCTGCTCCCTAGTATTGTAGTCTAGTTGTCACGAAGGACCGTCAGCTAGATTCTTCTTCCTAGAATGATGCTAGATAACAAAGTCAAAGCTAGTAAGGAAAGTCGCCTACCTTGCTTGCCTACTACTTAGCTGCTTCACGCCTATGAAGCCGCGAAGGTTGTTATAGTCATTAAGTACCTTAATAGGGTGCGCTACGCCTTCGAGGTAGTGTTAGTACTCCTTAAAGCTGTTAATAATAGCTAAAAGCTCTTAGTCGTAAGTCTTGTAATTAAGCTTAGCGCCCTACATCTTCCGTAACTAGAAGGTAATCAGGTACTATTACGTACTACCTTTGTGTGACTAGAGCTGCAATATAATTGCAGCTATTGCAAATTTCGAAGCATTAGTCTCTATTCGGATCTTTGTAGTAGGGTCAAAGTGCTAAAGTATAGGCGTAGTTTGAAAAGCTACTTTAAGTTTAGAGAAAGCCTTGCTCTAAGCCTCCTCCTAGGGCACTATCCCTAGCTTTTTACCTTAAATCGCGCCCTTTGCGAGGGCTGTAAGCAGAGCTACGATCTTCGAACAGGATCGTATGAATCTGCGATAGAAGTTAGTAAATCCTAGGAACACCTATACTTCTCGGAGGGTAGTTAGACATAGCTACTCTGCAATTGCGGACACCCTTCAGTTATCCATGATGACTCCTTCTGTAGAAACGATGTATCCAAGAAACTTAATCCTATTTGTCAGGAATAAGGACTTCTTTAGGTTCGCATATAGAGCGAACTTGTAGAGCCGTTTAAGTACTATCTTTAGATGCTAAATATGCTCCTCCTTTAAGTTAGAGTAGACTAGTATATTGTCTAAGTATACTACGCAGCAGGTATCAACGAGGCTAGACAGGGCCTAGTTAATATACGCTTAGAATGTTGCTAGTACGTTAGTTAAGCTAAATAGCATCACTATGTACTCGAACTGTCTATACTACGTTTAGAACATAGTCTTCTACTTGTTACCCTTTCGGATTAGTATCTAGTAGTAGGCATCCTTCAAGTTGATAGACAAGAATATAGCGGCGTGACTAAGGCGGTCAAGCGTCTCGCTAATAAGTAGTAGGGGGCAGCAGTTCTTCTAAGTTACCGCATTAAGGCCCCTATAGTTAACGCATAGGCGGAGCGTGTTATCCTTCTTTAGGACAAACATTACTAACGCTCTAGCCTCGCTGTCGCTTTGTCGGATCCACGCGTTCTTTTGCGCCTTGTAGAGATAGTCTCGAAGTGTTTCGAGCTAAGATTCTAACATAGGATACAGAGGTTAATGCGGAGGATTGTAACCCTCCTTAAGGTTAATCGCATGCTCTGCGTCTAGGGCCCGGGCATAAGCCGTAGCCTCTGCGTCGAAGATATCGGCGTATTCCCCTAACTTAGGCAGGGGGGTAACTGTCATGAGTGTCATGAGTGTCAGGAGTACTATAAGTCATAGGCTTATAAGTGTCCTAAGTGCTATAAGTCATAGCACAGTTATTGATACGGTTGATACTAGGGGACCATTTGAACCGCATGGGTTCTAATGGCCGCCCTTAGCATGCAGTGACCCTGCCACATATGGCAAGGGGGTCCTTCGTACATACGTTGGCTCGTATGTCGTCC
>JADDMT010000211.1:0-35685 GCA_021401465.1 Teratosphaeria epicoccoides | reverse complement strand
GACAGATCCTTTCTTCTATGACTATGCCTATGACTCATAGTACTCCTATGACAGTACTATGACTCATAGCACTTAGGACCTACATGATCCTGTATCCTATAGTACTCCGGACAGTACTCCTGACACTCATGACATATGCCTATAACTCATAGTACTCCTATGACTATACTATGACTCATAGCACTTAGGACCCTCATGATCCTGTATCCTATAGTACTCCGGACAGTACTCCTGATACTTATGACACTATCCCCCTCTTAGCCTAGCTCTTCCCTAAGCTACCTTATTAGTGCGGGGTTTCTCTTGTCACTTTTTTTACGCTATGATGTCTTCTCTTTCTACATCACTGCCTTGTGTCATTCTAGACACTAACGCCCCTTTAACGCAGAAACGCAAACGCCGCGCGAATTAAATCCATCGTTAGGGCCAGGACAGCATAAAGTCCTGCACTTAGTGTCAAGAGTTAAAACTCGTTTGTCAGGTACACATTTCCTTAGGGAAATGTTCGT
This sequence comes from Teratosphaeria epicoccoides, assembly GCA_021401465.1. NCBI lineage: Eukaryota > Fungi > Ascomycota > Dothideomycetes > Mycosphaerellales > Teratosphaeriaceae > Teratosphaeria > Teratosphaeria epicoccoides. The sequence continues at coordinate 35,176 of JADDMT010000211.1, read as the reverse complement.
AATGTCACTTTAGCAACTGTCGGAGTTATAACGCGAAGGTGACAGAGGTCGAATAGAAGAAGTTAGGCGATTAGCGGAAAAGACTAATTGCTAATCTCGATCGTGCGAAGGCAGTCCTAGCTAAGGCTTCGTAGAAGATAATAGAGGCGCATGCAAAGGAGATGCGTCTTCGAAAACAGTTAGACGTAGTCGACTAGGAGGTCGAGGATGGTCACGCTCTCGAGGAGCGTGAGATTAGGGAGGATGAGGCCGAGGAACAAGCTCTCTCGCAGGCTGGGTTTCTCCTTAACCTAGATCCTTCCGCGGGTCTCGCTCTTAGTCCTACGACATAGAGCGTAATAGAGGGTTTCGCTAACGCCTTATATTAGGGTTTCCTGGATAGCGTGATAGCCAAGCCGGTCGACAGCATCCCGCAGGAGTCTAGTCGTGGCTTAGGATCTTCTTCCTAGGTTCGTTCCTTTCTCGAAACTTCGTATCTTTTGCTAACAGTTTCGCAGATGTTCTAGGGGTTCCTAGGTGTTCTTGGTACTCCTATATCCTTCCCATTTTACTAAGTACTCTCGCTGTCCGTCCTGCTAGCGAGTGTCAATAATCCTCTTAACAGTGTACTCTGGTTCTTCTACTTTAGGGTCGAGTAGTAAGGGTTCTGATTACAGTGTAGCGTCTAGCGCTACTTGTTCTAGCAGAGAGACATAGAACACTAGGTATATTCTCATCTGCTCGGGTAGCTGTAACTCAAAATTAACTAGTCCCTTCTTAGCCTTAATCCTGAATAGTCCTAGTTTTACAGCGTCTAGTTTTTTACTCGGCTTGTCTGATTTAATGTGACAGCGGAGGAGATATACCTTGTCCCCCTCCTTTAGAATTAGTCCCTTAATTCTCTTATGATTCGCGTACTATGCCATGTTCTGCTAATAGAACTGTAGGTCGAGTCGTGCTTCTGTTTGCAGTCGGCGTAGATGTTCTACTCGTCTAAGTGCTACTAGGTTCAGATTACTAGCTAAGACGTCCGGAATGTCTTCTATAGCTAATCTATACGCCATCTGAAATGGCGAGAGTCCTATCGACTCTGCTAGCGTACTATTATACGCGAGCTATGCTATTAGCAACAACTCTACCTAGTTGTTCTAGTCCCTATTCACATAGGATCGAAGGTACTATTCTAACGTCTAATTTAGGCGTTCTGTCTGTCTATCTGTCTAAGGGTAGAAGGAAGTACTTAGTCGATGTTTGACCTAGAATTGTCTCATTAGGGCTCTCTAGAAGTTGGAGGTAAACACGGATCCTCGATCTGTTACTAGGTCCTATAGCATGCTATATAGTGCTACTACCTATTTAATGAAGACATACGCGATATCTTTAGTCTTGAAGTCTTCGCAGTAAGGGATAAACTTCCTAAACTTAGTGAATTAGTCGACTACTACCATGATCCTGTCGAAGAACTCATTAGTAGCGGGTTCTCTCGACTAAGGTAGTTTAACGATAAAATCCATGGCGAGCGATTCCCATAGCCGTTAAGGTACCTTAAGTAGTCGTAGTAGCCTATACAGTTTATAACAGTCATGCTTACTTCGTCGGCAAGTCACATATCGACAGACGTAGTCCTTGATTGCCTTGCTTATCCTAGGGAAGTAATATTCTTGTCAGAGAATTTGCTTCATTTTAGACACTCCCGGGTGTCCTGCCTAAGGTACGTTGTGTCAGAGGCGTAGTAGTTCTGATCGTAAAGATGTTAGCATGTATACTAATCCTTGAAACAGAAGGATTCCGTCTTCGTCTTCCTAATCCTCCTGTCCATCAATGTCATCGCGGACAGCGAGTGTAGTTAGGTCATGGATTAGCGCGTTCTTCAGGTCGTCCTGAAATCTACTAGTCCATGTGACAGTCGTAGCCGCGAGTTAGTTGACTCCTAGTGTGCTATCGCTATTTTCCTAGAGAACAGCATGTTTCTCCTACTTCATGCCCTTCATGTAGTCTGTCTAGCGGCTAAGTGCATCGGCGCGTGCGTTATTAGTCCCCTTGCGATAGACGATCTTGCAGTTAAAACTAGAGAGCTCCTTGCTCTACTAAACCTGTTGTTAGTTTAACTCTTTCGTCGTTGTAAAGTATCGCAAGTTCTCATAGTCTGTGTAGACCGTGACCTAGTGCTTAGAACCTTCTAAGTAGACTCGCTAGGCCTTGTAGGCGTCGACTATAGCTAGAAGTTCTTTGTCGTAGACGTCATAACAGAGTTCTAGTCTAGACAATTTCCTCGAGTAGTAGGCGACTAGCTGTAGTCGTCTACTCGGTCCTAGTTGACTTAAGCATGCCCTTAGTGCTACGTCAGAGGCATCTGTTTCGACTATAATAGGCTTATCTAGGTCGAACACAAGTAAGATCAGCTAATCTGTAAATTGTCGCTTAAGTTCCTTGAAGGCATTCTGTTAGGCGTCGTCCTATACGAATAGTGTATCCTTCGTCGTAAGAGTCGTAAGTAGTGCCATGATCTTTAAATAGTTTGCCACAAATCTCCTGTAGAAGTTAGCGAATCTAAGGAAGGACTATACTTCCTTAATATTAGTCGGCGTAGGCTACTCTTTTACGACCTAGACTTTCTTAGTGTCTATCTTGATTCTATTCTATGCTACTACGTAGCTAAGGAATTGTACTTCCTGCTTATGAAACTCGCTCTTCTGCGGCTTGACCTTTAGCTAGTAATCCTGGAGTTTCTAAAGTACCTTACGCACGTAAGTCCTATGCTTTTCGATCGTCTAGGAATAGACGAGGATGTCGTCTAGGTATACAACCACAAAGACGTCAAGGTACTCTCGTAGTACGTTGTTAATAAATGCCTACTATGTAGCTAGGGCGTTTGTTAACCTAAATAGCATGACTATATACTCGTAGTGTCTGAACCTAGTTCGGAACGTAGTCTTCTATTCTTCGCCTTCCTTAATTCGAATTCGATTATACGCTCCGGGTATGTCGAACTTCGAGAACTACATTACTCCTTGTAGGCGGTCCTGCAATTCCGAGAGCAAAGGAAGCGGATAACTATTCTTTATTGTGATGTTGTTTAATCCACGATAATCTACGTAGAGTCGCTAGTTATCTTCCCCCTTAGGCACAAACAGGATTAGATATCTAGCTAGGGACTACGACTCGCGGATGAAGCCTTTCCGGAGGTTGTCTTCTAGGTATTTCCAGAGAATCTCTAGTTTCGCCGCTAATAACAGGCGAACTAATTGCTTCGTCAGTGTCTTGCTAGGGAGTAAGGGTATCGCGTAGTCCTACTCCTAGTGTTCTGGCAGAGCTTCTTAGTCGGGTTCTTCCTTGAAAAGAGTAGCGAACTCTTTATACTTATCAGGAACTATGAATTCGACCTTGACTTCCGATTACGTTGCTTTGACCTATAGGACGTGCACTTCCTGTTCTAGATCCTTAATAGCGGCTACTATCTCGCTTGAAGTCATAGCACATATTTCGATCTTGCCTAGTACGTCGTGCACTATAGGTAGAGGTATCGATCTTAAGAGTTCTAGGAACTAGATCCTCTTATTCTTCTAGTCGATATAGGGGTTAGCATTTCTTAGCTATGGCAACCCTAGTACTACATCCGAGCCTAGTGACTCTGTGATGTCGAACTAGAGCATCTCTTAGTAGCCTCCTATCCGCAGAGGCATCATCTTAGTCTCTTCGTCAACTACTCCTTAGTTGTACGTGACCGGCTTTCTATTAATTGCTTGTAGCGAGAAAGCATTCGTCTTCGCCTGTAGCTTTATCCTAGCTGTCCTGGCAAACTTGGGCGTCATGAAGATTCTAGTACATCCTGAATCTATTAAGGCCCTAGCTAGCGTTTCGTTAATATGCACCTATACTCTAAGGTTGTTCGCGTATCTGGCGCCGATCGCGGCACATCGTTGCAGCCCTATCTAGTCTGTCCGTAGGTCTAATTCTAGCGGACCTCGTTGTTTCCCGAATAACTGTCTTCACGGACTAGTTCAGGGATCATGCGGTCTTAGCTTCTTCTCTAAGCGTTACTGTTTTCTGGCCTAAGAGATCGTTCTCGTTCTTAGCCTCGCTGTTCCTGCGCGTTTCTTGTGTACTCTATCTTTAAGTGATAGACTCGGAGTCGTAGCGCTCTTAGAATCTAAATACCTTTGTAGGTTAGGTAGCCTCCCTAGGGCGTGAACTCTACCCTGAACGGTATAATTTCTTAGACAACTTTCTGATGCGCGTGAGGTTAAGCTACGACTAGTAGTCTCCTCAAGTGTCGTCGTATACAGTCGGCTAGTTCGTCATACTGAAGCTAGTCGACGTGTTGTACTCCATTAATCTATGGGCAAGCCTAAGCCTACTAGTTCTGTATAATTCGGATAATGTCGAGTCTAATGTCATGCGGCGGCATAGCCTATCGCTCTATGCTCTCGTCTTCCTCGGAATTAGGAATGACAGCTTCGACAAGCTCCTAGTTATCGTCCGAACCTTCTTCTTCTTCTTCTAGTTCCTATTGCCTTAGGACTGTCGCACTAGAAGGTGTACCACTTAGCGCACAGATCGACTATGCCTTATTTTGGCTAGGGTACTATCCGGAACCATCTTTGTTACTCATGTGAATTCGACAATCGTCGTCATAGCACGCAGTCTAAGTAAGTGTAGCATGGTCCGGTTCTCGAGTAGCGGCGGCCTTTTGCTTAGGTGCCGTCATTGTTACGCGAGCCTGCTCTATCCTAGGCAGCTCTTGTTGTTACTTCTTCGCAAAACATTCGCGGGAAAAGTGTCCTTTCTTTCTATAGTTATGGCACTCGAGATTACTCTTGTCGAATAGCTTCTTCAGACCATTCTGATTAGGAGAGCCTTTCCGCGGCTTTCCTCAGGGTCTATTCCTCGGACGCCCCTTAGTCGCATCTAACTTCATAGGTTAGAGACTATAGTAATCGCTTCGCCATTTTAGTGCCGATCGTTAGACCTTATGGTTAGCCTGTGCTAGCTTGCGATTTCTATGTTGTTGTTCTTGCTGTCGTTCCTAGATGCGATTATCGATTCTAATCGCGAGATCGCTTATTTCCTTGAATGTCGTTACCCGATCTCCTCAGGCAATTTCGTCTTTAACTGTCTCCTTTAGTCCCTAGTAGAACTAAGTAGCTAAAGCGTTATCATTCTAGTCGACTTGAGCAGAGAGGGTCTAAAAGTCCGCGCGGTACTTAGTAGCGGAACCCTTCTACTAGATTCCTAGGAGAGCTCTCTCGGCCTCTTGTTGCTTATTACCGAGCCTAAACGCTTCGCGTAATGCCTTAAACAAGGACTTGTCTAAGTTGAGAATCTCCCTAGTCGTCGTCTTCCTGGCTTTAGCGTTGCTGACATGATCTAGATAATCTGTTAGATAAGGCTAGATAAACTCGAACGCTAGTCCCTTTAGGTAAGAGATAATATACATCATTCGCTTATGATGTGTCGTAAACCATTCTGTATCCACGTTAAATGCTAACTAGCATTGTAGGATAAACATCTTAACTAGAGATCGTTGTCCTGTAAACTCTATAGGGCTTCCTATCTTGAAGCCGTTATTACTATGTCTATTCCCGGTAGTTGAACCTGCGACAGATGCTAGAGCCATCTCGCTAAGGTGAATGGATTCAAGCTACTATGTGACTTGAGGTATAGCGGCAACTTGTTCTCGTAGTGTCGGTTGACTGTCACTAGAACTTAAACTAACAGTTAAAGAACTACTTAACATAGGCGTATGTTAAGCGCTCGACGAGTCTCCTGATGCTTCCTTAGAAGTAGTGCTTAAAATGTCATAAGGGTAGGTGCTAATAGCAGGAAGGGGATCAGGTGTTAGACTCGCAGAGCTGTGAAGAATATCGATAATAGTAGTTAACCTTGTAACTAACTCTCCTCTAAGCAAGAGAGGATTAAATTGAGATTAAGCACGAAGCTCCTAACTACCTATCCTAAAGCTATCCCTATATACTAGAGAGACAGAGCAGCTCTGTTAGATCTATCGACAGACCTAACAGATCTATGTCTATAGATCTATGGACTAACCCTATAGATCTAAGGGTCTGTCATCCTATAACAGATCCCTTCTTCCTTGTAGGCCTATAGATCTATAGACTAACCCTATAGATCTAGGGATCTGTCCTTACATGACAGATCCTTTCTCCTATAACTATGCTTATGACTCATAGTACTCCTATGACTATACTATGACTTATAGCACTTAGGACCCTTATGATCCTGTATCCTATAGTACTCCGGACAGTACTCCTGACACTTATGACACTTAAGCTCTACGCCTAACTAAAAGCTAAGCAGTTCGTAGATCTTCTGCAGCCAGGGATTCTTGAATAACCGATCGATGACATTACTCGAAATGCCTTCGTGTAAGAGCTAGTATGCGAATGCTATATCTACATTACTTTAGAAGAAGGCATAGCCCTATTCGTTAAGTTCCTTATCTGTCTGTTTGTCAGACCTAGTCAAGGTTATTACTAACTTAGTAGGATTGCGGCTTAACGTACACTTTGATTAGCCTGCCCGCTATGAGACTACCTACGCTAAAAGGTGTCTACTTGTATAGTTACTTGCATCTAGCAGACAACAGCCTACTAGCGCGCATATAGATTAAAGCCAAGCTATGCTCGCTTATGACGCTATGTAGCCTACCTGCTTAGCTGCTATTCGTGTCTCTATATCGTCTATCTAGAGATGTAGCGCCTCTTGTAAATGCTGCTAGGTTATTGTAGAGACTAAGCGCGTTAATGTTACTACTGTCATTGTCGATTGCCCTAGCTGTCGCTACTATCTCCTTCTCTTACATGTAAGCCTCATTAAACACAGGCTCGACGACTATGACTAGTTCCTCGTTTGCAACATACTGCCTATCTACTCCTGTAGCGTCATCGACTAATGTCCCCTCCTTGTAGGCGAGGACATTGTCTACTAATTAAGTTTCGACTCTGTTGTTTAAGTCTAAGGAGATGTTTAAATCTGACGCGTATTTCTCGTCAGGTCTAAGATCTATAGTACTCTGATTAATGAAGTGCTAAAACTTCGCTACTATGTAGGTAGGAACATGCTAGGCATAACTACTATGACCTTTTAATGCCTTGCTGTAGCCTGTGTAGTATAGTATGCGCTATGAAGCCATTGTTGACATAGTGTGTTACAAAGGCTACAGCGCTTATAGACACGTTAATCACTATAAACACCTAGACCCTAAGCCCTTAGTCATGTCGATACTTACTGTAAAGGTACGCGTGCCGCGCGGGTAGCTGATTGCTACTCAGACAGTTCATCATGTTAGCTAGCTATGCATGTGTAGGGTTAGTGTTTAGGTTAATAGAAGAATCGAGTGTTATTAGAGTATAGTAGTAAAGGAGGGCCTAGAGTAGACGAAAATGGATGTGCTAGTAGTATACTAGCAGCAGTTATTATTAGCTAACTCGTTCTGTCGATCGCAGGCAGTACGAGCGTGATTTTAGCCAGGAATCCCAAATTTCGAGTAGTTTCATATATAAATCCAAAGTGTATAGTATTTATATGCACAAAGTCATACCCTGTATTACTAGTAGCTTAGATGTGTGGCGTAGACATAGTAGGAGTGCTGCTAGTATACTACTAGCAGTCATTGTCTGTCGATTATAAGGGTTTAAAATGTGTAGTAGCGATCTATAGGTCGGACCTTAACGTAGTAGTAGTAGACGTACTACTAGTATACTACTAGCATTTAGTAGTTGTCAAGTACATACAAACGGACGAGATGATTAGTATTATGCATATACTCTATTAGATGAGGCGCTTGTGTAGTTACTATCTAAAACGATACTGCTTGCGCACGACTACTAGCATTACTCTATCACAAGATTGCAGTTAAACCCTAATTAATCTGTCATCTCGCGCTAGCCTGCGTAGCCTACACGATCCTATGCCTCTCTACTCGCCCTGATCCTTGCGCATGATATTAATGAAGTCATTACTAGTCTGCTAATGGTTCATAGTCTATTCTCCGAATTAGCTCTATGGCGTAACCTAGTAAAATCTCATTACCTCTGTGAATCGCGCTAACTGCATTAATCTAGTACGACTAACCCTGCTACAGGCTTGCCTAGTTGACTACTGTTTGAAGTTGTCATCTAGTATCATAATGGCGTTAGTAGGTGCAAGAGTTACGCTACTCTCAATTTTGTTCATAGTCGATATGAGCAACTAAGGGTCGTCTAAGTAGCTTTTAACGATGGGATTAGTAGTCACAAAGTCCTCTACAATCATGGCCTTATCTTTCGACCTACAATCTGGCCTGATGAACCTAGCTATCTTGTTGAATCTGCCTGGGATGTGACTATTCTCTACTACCTACTAGAGATACTAGTCAAAGTCAGTACCTGTTAGGCAAGGAAACGGTTGAAGATACTTACTAGCTTTACTAACGCTACATTCATCGGCTTGTACGCGACTACTAAATAACGGGCCTAGGGCATCAGGGTTGTAGAACTCGCAGATTTCCGGGTAGTTTGCGAAACTGCGGTTAGTGTAGGCCTCGCGAAACAGTAGTAAGTTGCCGCTAGTCGTGATGTAGTCCTAACTGTGTCTATTCCCGTTCTTGCAGTTTCGGCAGGCCGTATTACTAGTATGCACCTGACGATCCTTAGTTATACTCGCAGCGATTGCTAGAAACCCGAATGTGTTCTTTGCAATGAAGCTAGCTCCTCTGAAATTAGGATAGCACCGAATCTTCTTAGTAAAGCGCTAACCAGACTCCTGAATGTGCTTAGTGTAAGCGCCACAAAAGGCAGGAGGAATTAACTCGGTACTAACCTAGTAGGCGAGGCGGCGACAAATGTCAAAGATCCTAGTAACATCTTTGCGACCTAGCCTATAATGACGACTATCCCTATTAATTGTTAGTAAAGGACTAGGAGTTAGGAAACCTGATACCTACGCCTAAGATTAGAGCTAATTGATGTCGTCAATAGTTAGCCTTAGTAGACTAGAGATGTCATCCCTGCCAGCTAAGTGACATCTTTGGCACCTTCTCAAGACCATGGTCTATGAGATATGCTCTCAATTCGGCGATATTCAAGGAGCTGAGAACATCAAGAAGGCCCGAGAAGAGATATTGCCAGAGGCATGGCAAAGGATACTGTCGAAAAGGATCAGGGCAGTGTTAGTATCAATGCCACGTAGGATGCAGGCAGTGATTAAGGCAAAGGGCTAGCACACTAAGTATCAACGCTGCAATCACCTTCAAAATTTGTCATAAGATAGCCAAGCATACAAAGAATGATGTCTCTAAGTTTCAAAGCTCTATGATTGTTGTGGCATCCACTGCATTGACGGATATCACTGCAATCCATCGTGCCAAGGATCCCGCCCACCGACACTTCTGCGGTAGTACTGTATTATGCTTAACACACAAAATCGGCAGTCTTTTTCATCGTTTGAACACTTGTTTTCACAGGTTGTTCCGAATGATATATCAGTCTCAGTGCCGGCTTCAGCATTCAATGTACAGTAGTCAATGGCCTCAAACGAACAGTACATATCTAGTCATCAAATGCCCGCTTAGCCATTTGCCCCGAACGAACAGCGCATGTCTAGTCAGGAAATGCCCGCTCATGTCTAGTCAGTCATTTGCTCTGAACAATGCGCACATGCCTAGTCAGTCATCTGTCCCAAACAAATATCACATATAGCTTTAAAGTCATCAGAGTATCGTCACAAACAAGTATCAGCCTACAAGGAAGCCATCACGGGCCTTAAAGAAGGCAGGCGCTTCGTCATTTGGCACGGGCGAGAGCGAGAATGACTAATCTGAGTATGCAATCGAAACGTCACATTATTACTTTTCAGTAGTTCGAATAACAAACTAACTAGTATTCTTCTTTTAATGTGTGTGAGTTATTCTTGCCATAGCTGCATTACGAAGCTATCTCTATGTAAACTAAAAGACAAGAGGTCCTTTCTAGCAATATAGCTAACTGTAGCCTACGCATGTAATTAGCTCCCTTATATGCAATCCTAATAATAAGTCTTATGATCTTGTCTTGTAACCTATATAGCGCTTTGTGATACAATTATAAGATGCATCTTATTGACAGTGACAACTTACACTACTATGTAAAGTATCTAATATTGTTTGTTTAAAGCCGCATTTTTAACGCTGCTGTTATGTAGCTAGCCTTCTGATAAGCCTTACAAGTCTATTGTCAAGAGCCTTAAGGACGAGTTTTTAACTAGCATGTCATGTTTACACTATAACTTCTTATAGCACTTCTCAGGTATTAATGAAGCCATTTCAAACCCTGAAAACATCAATTAACAGAGCTTGATGTGTGCTTCAATTTGATGCCTACATCATAAGGACCGGACCAAAATTCGCGATGTTATGGATTGTCGAGCATACGAATTAAGCAGGATTGGGGTTGCAACGTCTAATGACCCTCGGTCGCATGGCTGCCACGTTACGTCATTGCTCACTTTTCCTGGAAGCTTGGTACGCAAGGTAGGTAGGAGATAGCATGAGAGATGGAAAGTCTCTTTTCAATGGCATATCATGAACAAGGTGATTTTGTGTTGATGATGGCTTGACAGTCACGACACGTCATTTGCGCTTGGACGCATGGCAGCAGCGTCAGCCAGCGCAGAGGAGAATGCAGAGGAGGGAAGGAAGGAAGGCGCGTCTCCAAGCTCCCGCGTCAAGCTCCGCCGTCATCATTATGACGCTTTGCTATACATTACCAACGTGAACTTGCAGACTTGCCGACTTACGTTCGATCTGGACCAGTCTTCGCTTTTCAACACGAACACAACAGAGACATAATCGCTCTAAAAGCACGATCGGACCGCGTACACGCAAGAGCCACCATCCATCATGTCTTCCTATTTCGGCTTTGGTCGCAAGAAGACCGACGACAGAGAGCCATTGCTGCCTCGGTACCGCGATGACACCGAACTTCAGCGCCAGCTTCATCAGAAGCTTCACACCTATCAAATGTTCAGAGCGCTGTCCAAAGGACATATGCCAAGCACCGAGCAGATCATCATCAACCTCCGCACCCTCCTGGCCAGCGACCTGCTCCTACAGGACAATCCAGAGCTGAGCGAAAGCGGTCGTCGGCTAGTAAAGCAGACGCGTACGTTGCTGCAGCAGTTCATGGACTTGGTGCAGCATAAGAACGAGCGGGATCAGGTTCAGGACTTGATCTGGTATGCGGCACACAGTCGGATCGACGTCGACACGGCCGATATTGCTGCAAAGGCTAGGAAGAGCAAAGCGAAGGCAGACACGGCGGCGGCATACCAGAGCATCAGGACTGTTGGAAGTTTACTGTTGACCAACTCCGACTTCAGGGTATTTCTAAATGATTTGAACGTGGTGGGCCGGGAAGTGTTCAAGGACTCTGCATTCAAGCTGTCTGAAGTCTCACAACAGGTCGGCAAGAAGCTGGAGCCGGGCGAGGCGGAGAAGAAAGCTGTGGCCAAGCCGGGTGCAGATGCTGGAGTCAAGCCACCAACAAGCGAGGACTTGGGCCGTGAGGTGGCGGATGTTGGCAAGGTCGTAGCTAATGGGACAGCCGACGTCACCAAGACTGCCATTGAAAGTGTTGAGGACAAGCTGTCTGGCGATGAGGGCAAGACGTTGCTCAACAGGCTCAAGCAGGCAATCCTGAAGTTGAAGCAGCGAGATGACTATTCGGAATCTGTATCAACCATTTCGCTTCTTATCAAGAGATACGCAATGGTGTATAGCCGAGCTGCTGAAGAGGTGGAAGCTATCGCATCAGAAAACACGCATCATAACAAGGAGCTGGACAAGGCAATACACAATGCTTGGCTTTTCTTGACCTCCTTCGGCGACAAGCAGGAATGGGACAAGGTTGAGAAGCTGTGGCAGAAAGTGTTGATCCACAAAGACTCCGACCCGCAGTTTGAATCGCTGACCAGCGATGCCGGCAACTCACTGCAGAAGCTTCTGATCGATCCATCGTTCTTCGATAATGCACCGGAGAAATTCCAAGAGCTCCGCGCAAAGTCGCAGCAGACCGGCAAAGACAGCAAGTTGAACGACGACATCAACGCGCTGCTCCAGCAAATCCAGATTACCTTCCAGTCGATCCTAAAGGATGAAGATATTCACAAACTGCTGACCACCGCTTCTCGCCTACTTGCAGTCCTCTCGCCGCCCAATAACCAGATCACTAACCCCGATCTTGTCCAAGATGCGATCAATGTCTTCGTCCCTCTGCTCATCTCCGCGATCCAATACATCCCAATTCCGCGGCTGGAGGTATCAACCCCAGAGATTGACCTTCTGCTCGAAAACCTCATCATCGAACCTGGTCGCACAGTCAATCAAACCTCCTTCCTCCCATACCGCCTTAGGGTAGAGACTTACAATGATTTCGAGCTGCAGAAGCACCGCTTCCGCACCGCATCGCGCGCAACCTCACTCGCCACCATCAAGATCGATGGTTTGTCGGCCCGGGCAGATGAAGTCGGCTTCTGGCTTCGCGCGCACAAGTCACCGCTGTTCTTCCTACAAGACGAAGGTATTGCATCATTCGCGCTTGACGAGAAGGGCATCGATATCCACATTGACGTCGAAATTGGCAAGGACCGTCTGGAGCAGATCCTTACACTCAAGGACGTCAGAGTGCATATCCACAAGCTCAACTACCAGCTCAGGAAAACCAAGTTCTCTTGGGTGGGCTGGCTCTTCAAGCCGATTCTCCGCCCGATCGTGAAGAAGATCATGGAGAAGCAATTGGCAACTGGCCTGGCGGACTTCTTCCACGCGGCCAATCGGGAGCTGCTCTTCGCTCGTGAGAGGCTTCGAGCGACGAGAATCGCTAATCCGGACGACTTGCTCACATTTTTCAGAGCGGTGGCGGCGCGTCTCACGCCGGCGGAAGACCCCGACCTATACACGCGTGTGGGTATCACTGCGCCGTCGAGTGGCTGGAGACCGGATCAGAAGAATGTCTTTACTGGTGTTTACGCGCCGGGCTCTATTGTCAAGGTGTGGCATGAGGAAGCTATGAGGGCGGAGGAGCATATCGATGAGGACTTCGACTCTCATGGATGGCGGAATGAGGTATGTCTTGATGGCTTTCCTGGCGTGGCTTTTGCAAAATTCTAAGTGCAGGTCGCTGACACCGAATGATGTGTGTAGGTATTTGATACACATGTGCAAAACATGAGCTAGGTGATTGGCAACATATTCGACTAAAGTACGCCGATGACGGTATATCGACGGGTGGAGCAAGAATGGACAACAGGACTAAACATCAAGAAGCAAGGAAATCGAAAAGGCATGCAGTGCAGAATATATACTTTGCATTGGAGCCACGCTGGCAATATTCATCTACGCACATGTATGAATAGCGCGGAGCCGAAGCTTGATGGATTCATGGAAGATGATTTCGTGTGTGAAAAATTGAGCGAACGGAGCCTCTATGGCGTGCCCAGGCACTTCTCCATCATAAAAACACACTACAATTAACTACACATTTAGTAAAACAGGCTCAGAATCCTGTAAACACCCATCTGAACGCCCATCCCTCCATATACACACCGAAACCTCCATAATCCCCTTCACCACAACTTTTCCTCCTCCACACTCTTCCCCAATTCCGCCCTAAAACACACAAAAATCCAAACAACAACAACAAGCCAAAGCGCCCAACAACCCCGCGCAAATCCCTTCCCCAGCACCCCCTCCCATCCTCCCCCCTTGCGGCGGATACTGCTGCTGGGGATAATACCCCATCGGCGGCTGCCCGTACGTCGGCTGCTGCCCATAGGGCTGCTGCTGCGGCGGGTATCCCTGCACGTTTTGGTAGGGTGCCTGCTGCTGGCCGTAGGGGGCGCCGTATTGGTTTTGCGGTGCTGCGGAATTGTAGTAGGCTTGGGATTGCCCGCGATTTGCTTCGGTGGCGGGGCCGGCGTCGTAGATCGGTTGGGGGTAGGAGGGGGGTGGGCCGGGTGGGGCGTCCTGGTGGGTGGACGGGGGTGGTTAGTGCCGTGGTTGTGAGTTGTGGGTGAGGAAGGGGTGGGAGCGTACGTATTTCTGCGCCATTGTTCGTGGGGCGAGGGGTGTGGGATGTGGTTTTTGTTGTTGCTGTTGTTGCTGTCTGAGGGGACGATGCGCGGCGGGTTTGGGGTCCGAGGGATTTGCGACGATCTTTTGAATGCGCCAAGGGTATGGATCGTTCACTGTTGGTGGGTTTCCTGCCGCACGTGTGTGCGCTGTAGATTTTCGACGGCAATGCTTGTCATGAGGAGACACCGAGCGTGGTTGGACGAGACGTCAAGATGTTCCAGGCGGGTGGTGACGACGCAAGCTTTCGGCTTGTGTGGGCTGCTGAAGAGGCGGCGCGGCTTGCAACCGAAGGTACCGTACGCTTGACTCTGAATGTGTTCGGGAAAGGGAGACAAGATCAAAGGTTGAAAGGCCGAGTGATTTTCTACGCAAGAATGCTCCTCCTACAAGTGCGAGCAATGGTAACCACTGAGCTGTTGTCCGCTATCTCGCCACAAGCCACGTGTGCGTCCTTCAACGCATGTGATACCGCGCCACCGCCATGTCGACGCAATATTATGCTTGGGCCGGCATGCGCACCTTGGGCATTCGCAGGCTTTGGGAAACTAGACTACACCAGCGTCCTGATCCTCTTCGCTGGTCCGCTCGCCGTGCAGACGCTGCCACGCCGTCCCGAAGATCTGACCCCTCCATCCCCAAGCGACACAGTAGTGACTAGCCAGCAGATTCCACTCTTCAACTTCGTCTAACCACTCAAGTTTCTCCACCCGGTCTTTCTCCATCGCGCTCACCCACTCAGCTGTCTGATACAGCTGAAGCATGTCTCTTGCACCCTGTCCACCGTCAAAGCCAGCCAGCTTCAACCTCTGCCGTTGGGCCTCTAAAGAGCCGTATCGCTTCAATGTCTGCAGATGGATGCCTCTTGATGCCAGATTGGAGACCATGGTCTTGCCAAATGCATCGAAAGGGCGTACAGGCTCATATATGACGAGCGCGAGCGGGCTCTGTAGGTTCATAGTAAAGTACTGCAGCACACTAGTGGCGGCGTCGGGCGGTAGATAGCATAAACAGCATTCGCTCAAGATCAAAGTTGGCAAATCCGCGTTCAGATTTGGGATGACAGGCGGCGATTTATTCATCAAGACCCGCAAGTCAATTGCGTGCAGATGATAATGCCAGCCAACCTTCTCTGCTTGAGCTGTCTTTTTAGCAATGTCTCCTTGGCGGACAACGGACCGCTTGCGGTTGACATTGCTCTCGAAGTCCAGCTCGTGATAGTGCAGTTCTGCTGTGAGACACGCTTTCGCGTGATGCATCCTCCAGAAACGCGTATCTGAGCCGGCGCCTAAGGAGACAATTTGTTTCTTCTGGTCTGGGTTCGTCTGTAAGAATTGGTTTACGAGACGATCGATAGCGGTCGTCCTGACATAAGTTCCGCGATTGATGATGGGATCGCGTCGTGATATCTGCTCGCCTTGAGCAAGGAACAATCTCGCATACGGATCATCGAGATACCCCAAGGATATCGCACTCAGTCTGGAGCTGCTGGCGTCGCCATCCGTCTGCTGGATGATTCTGTCCCTGCCGGCTTCGATGTTATCAGTTGAGGCATCGTTGTTCTCTGGTGCAGCCCGTCCACCGCGCCCACCGCGAAGCCGAGGACCTCGTCGGCCAATTCGGGGGGCGTTGGGGTCCGGTATCGAAGACATGTGATGAATTTGTGGAGCGACAAACATGAGGCGCGCATGGACGCGAAGGTAATTTGCCGGAGTTTAGGCAAGTGCAGCCGAAGATTGCGAAGAATCACAAGCAAGCTGCAAGATCTACCTGCCTTACTTACTCTTCACCGTCCATCTGCATTCTACGTCGCTGCTCTCATCTACACCGAGATATTGTCCGATCGCATACATCACGCCAAAGGAGCACCGGGAATTACAACGATGAGTGAGGACACGGTCCAGCGTGAGCTGTCACGACTATGGCGCATCATGAAAACGGTCAAACAGATGTGTGCGGATAGAGTGCGCGCGCGAACTTTCTACCTAACCAAATCCCTCGCTAATCTGGTCGCAGGGCTACGAGTTGACAGAGGAAGAATGCAACCTCACACTCAATGAGTTCCGCGACCAATTCAGCGACGAATCCGGCGCCCCTCAACGCGCGAAAATGGCCTTCACCGCCCGCCCAACCCCCGAGATGCTCAAAAAGTACACACCGCTCCCTCGTCCCAGCCAACCAGACCCAGAACCCGACATCGGCACCATCCATGTCGAGTTCAGCGGCGACACTTCCATCGGTATCAAGCAGCTGAAATCCTTTGCCCAGCTCCTGAGCGAAAAGAACTACCGCACAGGCATCTTCGTGACACTCGCGAAACCCACTTCTAGCGCGATGAAGATCATCCCAAGCATCCTGCCGATACACATGGAGGTATTTCAGGAGGAGGATCTGCTGGTGAATATCTCGAGGCATGAGTTGGTGCCGAAGCACACGTTGTTGAGTCCAGAGGATAAGAAGAGGTTGTTGGAGCGGTATCGGTTGAAGGAGACGCAGTTGCCGAGGATTAGGGTGGATGATCCGATGGCGAGGTATTTGGGGTTGAAGAGGGGGCAGGTGGTGAAAATTATTAGAAAGAGTGAGACGGCGGGAAGGTACGCGAGTTACAGGTGGGCTATTTAGGTGTGTGTGGGTCGTTGTGCAAGCGCGGCGTTGGGGCGTGCTTTTCGGATGGACCATGTGCATGGTGTATGAATAGTGGCGTAGGGCATCCGAGACTGGCGTCGCCACGATAAAGCGTCAGAAGTATCCATGTGGTCGACGTAGCAATCCCGTCAAGCAATTACGAAAGTGCCATTGGAGCACTTCGATCCTGCCAAATAAAGCTAAGGCATTGCTGGTAGGATCCAATATGGGCAATATCACTTGGTTTGTCTGTGTAATGATACAGAACACTTCAACCGCGACCTTGTCTGTCTGTCACCGCACATGCTGTGCAAGTTGCACGGCTTCGAGGCTGCATTGATCGTTACAACAGCCCCAACCAGCCAGCGCAACCAACGAGGTTCATGATTACACATTTCTTGACGATGAGATTGTGCGAACGTCAAAGTCCTCGGATACACCTCGTACAGCTGGCAGAAACCTTGCAAAGACCTCATCAGATACTACACGCGTATACCACATTCGTGAAGGCCCATAGTTACCCTTTCGGTCGCACAACCTCGGTCTAAACATTGGCTAGTTCTCCGCGCTTCTCGTCGAAACTTCGAACCCGAAGCACATTACCAAGGTTGATGTGTTGTGATGGGAAAGTTGAAATTGTAGCAGGAATATTACAAGGACTTTCTCTCGTACTCAATCGCATCGTGTAGTCCTCGTTGTTGACGAATACATTCCTGACCTCCCCTTCGCATTGGAGAAGTAAGCTTGTTGAACAAGGGGATCCTCGTCTACTTGTAGTCAGCCAGGTCGATGGCTTTTAGTAATTCCATCCGCCCCTTAGCAGCTGCAGGTTTTGCCGCTGCGGCATACCTCAATGGCAAATATCAGTTTAGCCGAGATGCGAGGACCATACTGAAAATAAAGCGGACGGAGCGAATTTATGGGAAAGCACGTATGTTTGAGGGGCATGGAGGAGGTTTCTGCAAATCCCGGCTGACAAAATAAAACATCAGTCCAAGAAGGCCGCCTCTCACCTTGGTACATTCTCTCGGAAACATGCGCTCGTCAACCCAACGACCGCGCCATATGGACTCGCGAGCGCAGCTGGACGTTCAAGGAGCTTCACGACCAGACAGCCCGGTACGCGCAATGGCTGCTCTCCCGCGGGATCCAACCAGGTGATCTGGTCGCAATGTACCTGACCAATTCTGCGGAATTCATAATGATCATGTTCGCGCTCCTTTCTATTGGTGCTGGACCGGCGTTGATCAATTACAATCTAGAGGCAACGGCATTGATGCATTGTTTGAAGGTTGCGGATAGTAAGCTGATCATTGTGGACGAGGACGTGGGGTGTAGAGGGAGAATCGAAGGGAGTAAAGGCGAGATTGCGGCGATGGGAGCGGAGATTGTGGTGCTCAATGCGAATCTGAAGGCGGATGTGGAGGCCAGGCCGGTTATTGTGCCCGGAGATGAGCTAAGAAAGGGTATGAAGCCTGATTGGCCTTACGCTCTGATATACACCAGCGGTATGTCCCATTAGCCACTCAGTCTTCAAAACCTGCACGCTGACGTTTTCGAACGACAGGCACGACAGGCCTGCCCAAAGGCTGCCCCTTCACCCTCTCCCGCGTCCACCTTATTGGCACCCTACAGGAACCTCCCTTTGCTCAACGTCGCGGCCACGACTGCTGGTACTCTCCCATGCCCCTTTACCACGGCACAGGCATCATCACCACCTCCGTCAACCTGCTCGCCGGTATAGCCTGCGCCATCGCCCCCCGCTTTTCCGTCAAGAACTTCTGGCCCGACATCCACGACTCCGGCGCCACAATGTTCATCTACGTTGGCGAAACGGCGCGTTATCTCCTTGCCGCCCCGCCGCACCCCCTGGAACGCAAGCACAAACTTCGAGTTGCGTACGGGAATGGACTGAGACCAGACATCTGGACCAAGTTTCAGCAGAGGTTCAATATCCCCGAAGTCGCCGAATTCTTCAACTCCTCCGAAGGCATGTTTTCCCTCCTCGTCTGGTCCCGCAACGTCTACACGGCCGGCTGCGTAGGGCACCACGGCCTGATCTTCCGCCGCCTCCTGGATAATGTCTACATTCCCGTTCGCATCAACCATGAGACAGGCGACATCTACCGCTCCCCGCAGACTGGCTTCGCTGAGCGCATGCCCTACGAAGAAGGCGGTGAGATTCTCGTAGCCGTGAAAGGGAAGTCGGATTTCGGAGGCTATTGGAAGAACGAAGAAGCGACCAACAAACGCTTCGCCACGGACGTGTTCCAGAAAGGTGATCTCTACTACCGCTGCGGAGACGCCCTCCGCCGCAGCAATGACGGCCATTGGTACTTCATGGACCGCCTGGGCGACACTTTTCGTTGGAAGAGCGAGAACGTTTCGACTGCAGAAGTGGCAGAAACGCTGGGTCGCTTCTCTGGTATCGCAGAAGCCAACGTGTACGGCGTCGAAGTGCCCGGGCATGAAGGCCGAGCAGGCTGCGCCGCACTGCAACTTTCGCCGGAGCTTCCAGCTTCGAGTGTGGATGAGAAGTACCTCACGGACTTACTGAAGCATTGTCAGGAGAGGTTGCCGAGGTACGCGGTGCCAGTATTCCTGAGAATACAGAAGCGGAGCTCGCATATTCACAATCACAAGCAGAACAAGGTGCCGTTACGAAACGAAGGAGTGGATCCTGGGAAGGTGGGTACAATGGAGAAGGAGGGAGGGGAGGATGTGTTTCTGTGGTGGAGGCCGGGTACGCAAGCGTATGTACCGTTTCAACGGGAAGACTGGAGCATGTTGGAGAAGGGGAGTGCCAGGATGTAACGTTCGGCAGGGAGTGCTACCGCATAGCGGATATAGCCGCGAGCATAATTCATTTTCGCGAGGTGCACATTCACAACCTTTGGTGAACTGTCCATCAATATTTAGAAGTAGTGCTCCAAATATTGATGGACACCATCGCTGTGCTTGTACCTCACTCCGACTACGGATGTAATTGAATGTTCATCAAATACTCAGCACGTCTCCAAACGGCATCAACGCTACATCAAAGATGTCTCTTCCGACTGCCATGCCTCTTCGAAGCGTCTTACGGGTGCCGGCAAATCTCCGTCCGCTACTCCTCCAGCCGCAACGAGCATACTACCACTCCTATGAAGAGACTCAACCACTACCATACCGCGAAGCTGAATCCGCAATACTGTCATCTGCCTTATCTCACGTGCCAACATCTGGCTTCACCCAGCACTGTCTCGCTCTCGGAGCAAAAGACGCAGGATACCTCGACATCTCCACCAACCTCTTCCCCAAAGGCGCCTTCGAGATCGTCAAATACCACCTCGTAACCCAACGCCTAGGCCTCAAAGACCGAATACAATTTCCCTCCGATCCCAAATGGGGTGTCGGCCGCAAAGTCCGCAGCCTTGTCCTCGAGCGTCTACGCGCGAACGCAGACGCCGGCGTGGTGGGACGATGGCAGGAAGCTCTTGCCCTCATGTCCCTAGCGGAGAACATCCCCACGTCCCTTAAAGAACTCGCGGCGCTGTCTGATGAAACTTGGTTCTTAGCGGGTGATGTGTCAGTGGATAGCTCGTGGTATACCAAGAGAGCGTCGCTGTCGGCGATTTATGCGGCGACGGAGATGTTCCAGATGACGGATCAGAGTACGGAGTTTAGGGATACGGAGCAGTTTTTGGATAGGAGGTTGGAGGAGTTGAGGACGGTGGGTGGAGCGTTGAGTGGGACATTGCAGTGGGCGGGGTTTCAGGCTGGAGGGTTGGTAAATCTGATGAGGAGTAAGGGTGTGAGGATATGAGATCACGGTCAAGATGTTTAAGCCGACAGCACACTGTGCATAAGCAAATGCACGTGTGGAATACGTTTCCCTGGCGCGACAATGCACAGAAGTGGTCGGAATGAAATTTGGTGCTTATTCTTGGTGACGATTGCCGACATCTTGCATTCCGACAGATCGAAACGTTGCAGATCCTTGCTGGAGGATCAATCGGCTCTGATCCTTCGATTCCCACTCGCCGCTTGGTCCATAGCAGACACTCGAACCCAACCTACCAAAACGACATCCCGCCTTCCAGGCCAGGTTGATGGACATTGCTATCGAGGTGTCGAATGTCAGAAGTTTACGTCTTGCAGCATAATAAAGCTCGATCCCAGCCTGCCACGCTCAAGCCTCAGATCGAATAAGCCAAAAACAAACTCGATCAATCAATTCATCACGGTAGCCAAGGAAACAAATCGACTACTTTGCAGCTAAGCCGTGGAGCTCATGACCGCTTCCTCCTTTTCAGGGGGTTGGACTCTATTTGTGACGTTTCGCTTGATGGAATACTGACTTGGAACTATTAAATATATACTTGCACTGTCGACAAGCCGAACAGGTGCCGAGACATTTTTGCGAGGTTGATTGTGTAGTGTCACTTTTGCAGCGCTGCTGAGTACTCGCTTGATCTCTCTTGTTGCACATTGCGAGTAGAGATTGCACAAGGTAGTATGAGACTTCGGCACCCGCTTGATTTCTCTGATTGCACGCCGCGAATGGTGGTTGCACAGGGTATGAGACTTCGGCACTCGCGTGGAATCTATCTCGCTGTCTCAGCTACACTGCGTCGTCAGACACCTGGGATTGTGTTCCGTCACAATGCGGACAATGCGGACAGAGCACAAAGGCTGCAAGACAATGTCGCGCCTTCTATCGCTTCAAATATGTCGGTGTCGTGCCATGCGGAAGACTTGGAGCCTACCATAGACTCATTCAACTCGTGAACATATGCGAACTCAAGACATGACGACATCAACCCGAACCAGCGCCACCACGTCTGGCTGGCAACCAACCCGCATTACAGATCTCGACTTCCATCATAAGACCAGACTGATCCAGCTCCTGGCGTGGGCCAGCTGCATCTGTCGCAGAACTGGAGCTGAGTACCGTGCGCAGAGGATTATGGCGTTCTTGCTTGAGGCGGTTGATTACAAGCAGGCCTTTTTCGACCGTGTCATCAGGCAGGCGAGGATCGATAATCCTGCTGTGATTGGAGCGTTGAAGAGGTGTCGGGAGGCGGAGCAGGGGAGTGGAGAGTGGAGGGATATTGGGGCGGGGCTTGTCGAGAAGGCGGCCAAGATTGTTGATGGGAGAGGCATGGGGCATGAGGATTATTTGAGGGGCATGGCGGAGGACCTGAGGGTTGCTTAGGGGTGTGATCTTTGCACGGTACGTGGGTCGGATGGAGACAGAACCCAGTTGGCCATTATAAAGTATTGTAAGAACGTTTTCCTGACCCAAAATAGGTCTAACCCTTTCTGCTGCATCGAATCAAGACGTGCGCGGCAAATGAGACGGAGTCTGTTGCCTAAATCTCGCAAGCTCATAGCTGCCAGAGCGCACTCAAGCCGTCATGATCAGGATGATACGTTCTGTGCCCGATAGCGAGATCGTCTCTCAAGAGGCCAATCTCCTGCTGCACCCCTTCCACTGCTCGGCTCAACCATAGTATACGAATGGACCAGTGACGCAGGTGAAGTCTTGAAAGAAGTCAAGGCCTTTGCTCGAACGTCATGAAGCTTCGGAGTCGCCAGAATGACATTGCCAAAATCCTCAAAGAAAAGGCGTAAGGAGTTCTGGCTGATCTGGCGGCAGGCGAAGGACTTCGAAGAGGTCGGTCCCGTTGCAAGGAGGCCTGAGACGTCAGCGATGGCGGTGGTGGTTCCCGTAGTAGCAAGGTTCGATAGGTTGGGTCTGTGCAAAGATGAATGGGTTTGTAGGAAATGGCTAAGATCGTCATCCGCACATCGAATATAGTCCTGCAAAGGCATCTTTGGATCCGATTCTCACAGGCGCATACACGTTAGTGCGCACGGACCAAGTTGAGTGTCTTCAGCTCTCGAAGCTTGACCTTTTTTGCAGCTTCTCTGAAGGCTGGAGCAGTGCCTGATCAGTCATTGCGAAAGGCAAGAGATAATGGCTCCAGTTGCGGACAACTCCCAAGTAATCTGGCCAAGTAGGTGTGCTAAGATGAAGGATCTAGAGAACAACGTGAACATGTCAACCTGAACTCTGGCGTTGGTTAACGCCAGCGCCTGATTAGTCATTCCACTGCTCGTCGCTCGTTGCTCATGTCATCTGACGAAACCGAGAGGAGGCTTTGTCGGACAAATCAGAATTGCAGAAAACTGCTGGAATTTCAATATGCTGAGACGTTCGGTTCATCGTCAAGCCGAGATGCCTTTGTTCGGCATGCCACTCGACTGCTTGCTAGTCACGTCCAAATGTAACAGCAGTCAAGAGTCCGGGCCTCGTCAGCCATCTGGCGCTCCTTTTCGTCGCACAAAGATTCACAGTTGGTGACAACATCAGTCAATCGAACAGTCAAACATCCGACTTGTCAACTCAAGATGTTCGTCGCAAAGCGCATCTGCCAGGTCACCCAATAGAAAGCGACCAGGTCCAAGATTGCACGTTCCCAGCCCTTCGTGCTCTCAACCACTCGCAGCCATCCACCGAATCGACCTCCTCTTCCTTCCAAAATGCCTCGGCAAACCCCAATCCTCATAGCACATCTCATACTCGCTCAGCTCCCTTCTCGCCCTGATCGCATCCCTTGGCACATTCACACCGAGATCAAAAAGCGCCCCCTCAACATCATGCTCGAGCTCGCTCTCATGCTTGTACAGCAAGATGATGTCCTGCAGCCAGCTGACCTTCTCTGTGCCAAGATGGCTAAGCCAATCGATGAAGGTGGACTGGCCCCAGTCGTTGAGCCAGAAAAGCGGTCGCCAGCATTCGAAGGTGTTGTTCTTGTAGTATAGATGAAGAGACTCGTTGCGGGTGAGGCGAGAGACTCTGGTGATGGCTGGTGGCGGAGGACGGTTGAGTCTGTCCATACGGATAGGGCTGTGGTGAAGGATGATCTGACCAGTCAGCGGGACTGGGAGAGGAGACCATTCTGTTACTGCATGGATCCAGATGAGCTCTCGGATTTCCGGTGGCAAGTCCAGGAGCCTCGAGCCGGTCGTGTTTGTCGACTGGGCTGCATTGATGATGTGCCCGGCAGTCCTGCTATTTTCGTGTTCCATCTTCCAGAGACCATCGACTTATCGTGCGCATTGTTCGCTTCAACTCACTGTGAGCTCATAATGTCCGTATGTGGAAGGCACGCATGAGTGACGCCTTACCTCCGACGCAGCTCCTTCGATTGGCCGAGGCCTTGGCTGAGGTCATTGCTGGAGAAGGGTCGAAAAGAAACATACATCTTCTTTCTACCAAGACCGTCGCCTTCGACACCTACAACATAACTTTCAACCCGGCCAACCATCCCGGATCCATCAGAGACACTACCAAAGCATCTGCAGAGACTGAGAAGATGTTCAAGAGAGTGCTATCGACGGCGCCAGCGCAGGCGTCTCGCGCGCTCCAATCCGCCGCCCGCCCGACCGCCACCACACCTTTCCTTCGCAGCACTGCCGCCGCTCAGCCTGCCATCGCCCGCCGCTTATACCACGAGAAGGTCTTGGACCACTACAACAACCCGCGAAATGTCGGCAGCATGGGCAAGAATGAGCAGGACGTCGGTACTGGACTTGTCGGTGCGCCCGCATGCGGAGATGTCATGAAAATTCAGATTAAAGTCGACCCAAATGACGAGCGGATCACGGATGTCAAGTTCAAGACGTTTGGGTGTGGCAGTGCGATTGCGAGTAGCAGTTATTTGACCGAGTTGGTGAAAGGTATGACGTTGGAGCAGGCGGGACGGATACGGAACACAGAAATCGCCAAGGAGTTGTGTTTGCCGCCGGTCAAGTGTAAGTCATATCGGAATGAAGGAGGTGTGAGCATCAGACTGACGTTCCGTAATAGTGCACTGTAGCATGTTGGCAGAGGACGGCATCAAGTCTGCCATCCAAAATTACTACAAGAAGAACCCCAAGGCCAAGGCCACGGATCTCGGTGGTACTGGTGCAGAGATGCCAAAGATCGAGATCGAGAAGATGCCTTCTGATGTCCCAGCTACTGCTGCGGCGTGAGGAGAAATTCTGGAACGGCAGATGACTTTCGTTTTGTATTTCTGAGGTTTAGCGGGTTGAGTGTGGATTCACGGCGTCGGAGGAGATGATGCTGAGCTTGTCAAATGGCTCCAGATTGTGTTCTACACCCCGCTCCAGAAGGAGGGCAGAGTCAAAGTGCTGCAACCTATCAACACAGTGGCAATGTCGCCAGTCGCCCCTCGTGCTGTTTGCAATGAAGACGTCATTGCG
This sequence comes from Teratosphaeria epicoccoides, assembly GCA_021401465.1. Classification (NCBI taxonomy): domain Eukaryota; kingdom Fungi; phylum Ascomycota; class Dothideomycetes; order Mycosphaerellales; family Teratosphaeriaceae; genus Teratosphaeria; species Teratosphaeria epicoccoides. The sequence goes on along the minus strand of JADDMT010000211.1, from coordinate 10,212 downwards.
CGAGGTCAACTCATTGAGTGAACACTGAATACACAAGCATTGGTCGACCGAGGGAACACTCAGACCACACTAAGTCCACACAACTTGCTGCACATTCGCTATGCAGCGGTCATTCCTACACGTATTTGCCAGACTTGCTTTACGCATGCGCAGTGCGAGTCAGCTTACCGAAGAATGCCCGCAACATGACTTTTTCCAATATCCAACCACGCCATCGCTTCTATCGTGCCATATCGGGAGCGACAGTCGCGCCGCCAGAATGTCGTCCAAAGAGCTGGACACATATGTCTCCGACAATCTAGTCAAGCTGGTAGGCGGCAGCGACAAGATGATGGTCGACTTCGTGGTGCAAACAGCGAAGAGCACGAAAAGCGCCCCAGATTTGGTGGGCAAGCTTAGTGGCATGCTGGAGGGGAATGTAGAGGATTTAAGGAGGTTCAGTGAGCATTTGTACGATCGAGTATCGTCAAAAAGCTCGTTTGGACATGATGGCAAAAGCAATGCAGCGCCGAAGAAGGAGGTCAAAAGGAGATATGCGCTGGTGGACATGGCTGTAGAGGAGGAAGAGGCAGCCGAGCCAGTGAAGCAGGAGAAAAGAGAGAAGGAGCGACATCGATTGGTTAGGGACAGGAGACGGTCGAGAAGTCGGGACAGGCACAGCAAGAAGATTCGGCGAAGAGACAGCGGCGACTTTGACAATCGGTGGGGCGATGAGGAGATGGAAGCGGCAGAGGAGGAAGGAGAGTTTGCGTCTCCACCCGCCAAGCGCACACGACTCCACAACGGACGGCATTCGCGGAGCCCGAGCAAGGAGCCAGAGGCAGAAGAGCACGAGGATCCGGAAGAGCGCGATCGCGGGGAGCGGAAAGAGTTCGAACAGCGATTGCAGAAGCGAAATGACGACTCGACGAGAAAGTTGGTGGAAGACAAGTCTGGACGCAGAGACGAGGAAGATGCGAAGAGGAGAGCGCAGGCAGGAAAGTTGTCAGCGAAAGAAATGGCGGACCTGCGGTTGAGGAGTCGGCAGGATTACTTGAAGAAGAGGTCGGCGCAGGAGCTGGTTCTGCTTCGCAAACAGGTCGCAGATGAAGAGGAGGAGGAGCGAAACAACCCCATGCTCACGAAGGCAGAGAAGGATGAGTTTGCGCGAAATCGTGAGGCTCTGCGCCTGGCCGAGGAGCGGGAGAATATCGATGATTATGTGGACGGCTACGCAATGCCGGAAGACTACATTACGGAAAAGGGAAAGATGGATATGAAAAAGAAGGAGTCCGCTTTGTATCAGCGGTACGTTGACCGCGACGATCGGGGTAGAGAGCGGTATGTGACAGAACATGAGGAATGGGAACGAGAACAGCTCGCAAAAACGAAAGCGCAAATCGTGGTGGCTGAGAGGGCAAATCAGGGAGACTACGAATATGTGTTTGATGAGGAGCAGCAGATCAAATGGATGACCGACAAGGTGCAACAAGGATCGCTGAGCTCAATGAAAAGCCAGGAGGAGAGAGCGATGGCGCAGCAGTTGCTTGCGGCGGAGAGAAAGGCGAAGACGATCGAGGAGAAGAGGAAGAGTTTGCCGGTGTATCAGTACCGTGATACGTTTTTGCAGGCGGTGAATGACTATCAGGTCCTCATTGTTGTCGGCGAGACCGGTTCGGGAAAAACCACTCAGCTGCCGCAGTATCTGTACGAAGGTGGATATTGCAAGGACGGCAAGAAGGTCGGCTGCACTCAACCTCGACGTGTTGCTGCCATGTCGGTTGCTGCACGTGTGGCGGAGGAAGTGGGAGTCAAGCTTGGGAATGAAGTCGGGTATGCTATTCGTTTTGAGGATGCTACGACAGATAAGACCGTGCTGAAGTACATGACCGATGGCATGCTTTTACGAGAGTTCCTGACCGAGCCGGACTTGGGAGGGTACAGCTGTCTGATGATTGATGAGGCCCACGAACGGACGTTGCACACGGACATTCTGTTTGGCTTGGTGAAGGACATCGCGCGAGGCAGACCGGATCTGAAATTGCTGATCTCGTCCGCAACTTTGGATGCGCAGAAGTTTTCTGAGTTCTTTGATGACGCGCCAATCCTCAACATTCCCGGCAGGACGTTCGATGTGGAGATGAACTACTCGATGCAACCCGAGGCCAATTACCTCTCTGCAGCTATCACGACTGTTTTCCAGATTCATCTGAGTCAGCCCATGCCCGGCGATGTCCTAGTCTTCTTGACAGGTCAAGATGAGATCGAACAGGCCGAGCAAAGTCTGCAAGAAACGGCGAAGAAGCTAGGAAGTGCAGCTCCGGAATTGATGATCTGTCCGATTTATGCCAATTTACCTACGGATCTACAGCAGAAAATTTTCGACCCGACGCCGCCAAAATGCAGGAAAGTGGTGCTTGCCACGAACATCGCGGAGACGTCTTTGACCATCGACAATATCGTGTATGTCATCGATCCTGGCTACGTCAAGGAGAACAGGTATACGCCCGCTACCAACATGGAGTCTCTGGTCGCCGTACCAATCTCTCGCGCCTCCGCAAATCAGCGGGCTGGTCGCGCTGGCCGCACGCAGCCAGGGAAATGCTTCCGACTGTACACTAAATGGGCGTACTACAACGATTTACCCGAATCAACGACACCTGAAATCCAGCGCACGAACTTGAATTCTATCGTCCTCCTTCTCAAGTCCTTGGGTATCAACGATCTCATCACCTTTGATTTCATGGACCCTCCATCCCCAGACATGCTTATCCGCAGTCTCGAGCAGCTGTACGCTCTTGGCGCTCTGAACGACAAAGGCGAATTGACGAAAGTTGGTCGACAGATGGCAGAGTTCCCCACAGACCCCATGCTTGCGAAGGCCGTCCTTGCCGCCGACAAAGAAGGCTGTGTAGAGGAAGTGTTGAGTATCATCGCTATGCTGGGCGAAGCTTCCGCGCTGTTCTATAGGCAAAAGGAGAAAAAGTTGCAGGCTGATGCGGCGAGGTCAAGATTTACGGTCAAAGAGGGCGGGGACCACGGGACATATCTCAATATCTGGAATCAATGGGTGGATTCGGACTTCTCATTCGTGTGGGCCAAAGAGAACTTTCTCCAGCAGCGCTCACTCACCCGCGCCCGCGACATCCGAGACCAACTTGTCAAACTTTGCGACCGGGTCGAAGTCACCCTATCCTGCGCCGGCCAGTCCAACTACCCTCCCATCCAACGAGCACTGGCAGCTGGTTTCTTCCCGAACGCGGCGCGCCTGCAGCGCAATGGTGACTCGTACCGCACGGTGAAGAATAATCAGACTGTGTATCTGCACCCGAGCTCGGTGTTGGTGGAGAGCAAGCCGAAGTGGGTTATTTACTATGAGCTGGTGTTGACGAGTAAGGAGTTTATGCGGAGTGTGATGCCTGTTAAGAGTGAGTGGTTGATGGAGGTTGCGCCGCATTACTATAAGGGAAAGGAGATTGAGGGGTTGGGAGGGACGGATAAGAAGGAATGGAAGGGGAAGGGGGGTTAGTGGAGATGGGGCATTCGTGCATAATAGTCGTGTCGTTGAGGACTTGTTGATTCAACCTGATTTCATGCTGAACTTGAAAGAATGCAGGTGGAGTCTTACTCTCCCGATGATCAGCAGAGTGGAATTGTCGTCTCCAGACGTTGGCGATTGGATTAATCATCTGGGCGTTGTTTCGTGGTGCGCAGGTGCAAGCTTTATCCGTTCCACACGCAACCGCCCTTTCGAATCAACTTCACGCAACCCTTCTCTACCCTCCGCGAGAGACTTCACCAGTTCTGTTCCGAGGCCCAGCATCTTCCACAATCCGTTCGAGGAGCGTGACGAGCGATCATGCAATGATTGGACGTTCGGCCAAACGTCAGCGCCTCGTGGCAGCAGCCCCTGCCGACACATCGAGGTTGGTCTGCCTCCCTGCTGACAGAGTTCTTGGTGATCATTCGCGAGCGCTTCGTCAACACCAGAGCGACACGCGAGAAGCCTGTCTGCATGATGTGGTGAGGAGTTTTCGCAGAGTCTGGAAGACGAGCCCTTGGCATGTGTTGTCGTGGTAAGGTAAGCCTAGAAGCCCTGCATGGAGTTCCAATCGTCTCGCTCATGCGCCAGGTAGTGACATCTTCGCCCCCAGGCTTACATCCAGCACCATCAACGACACGCTGGACGACGTATCCGGCAGACTAGCATTCGAAGCGGTCGCAGTCCATCCGGGTTAAGCGCGACTGCAGAGGCTCATCGTTCCATCGCAATCCCGTGTCGCCCGCTGCGTGGTTTGGATTGTGCTCACGGCCTCTGCTGAGCTGGACGACCTCTGCTTTACGCACCTGCGTGATTCGCATCATCTCCAGCTTCCTGTCAGGCCCAAAGTCACAGCAGACGAGCCGTATTGCACAATTGCACAGCTGCACAACGACAGGGCGGATGATGAGCGTTTCGGCACCGATAGCACCGCGCTGGCATCTGCATTCGCGGCATTGCGCAATATGAACACGATCCACATCGTGCCTCATTCTGTTGTTCGCAGCGCGGGATTCAGCGATGCTTCCAGTCTACTAACGGACTGTTCTTTGCAACCACAGCAAGTATTGCACATGCAAAGCTTATGCCACCGGAACTGCAATTCCATCGTGGCTGTCGTCTCCTATGGTATGGTGATATCTCTCTGCAAGCGCTTGCTTTGCCAACAGCGGGCCTTACCTGCCTCAGTGATTTGGGGAAGCTCGAGATCTTACTGGTAACGGTCGAGGACGACTGGACAGGTAGCTTTCCAAATGAAGCTTTGCTAGTCCTCGGCGCGTTCAAGAGCAGACATACTCGCTCACAAGCTAACGTTGGGTTCATAGCCTGGACAATTGGAGGCGGATTTTGGGCGCTTTGTCTCAAGTTGCCCTGTGCTAAGATCGTCGACAGTCGCTGCCTGCACACAACATAGATGCTTTCAGAAGTATCGCTCGGGCGTGTCAGTACTGCGATAGCTTGCAAGAGCTTTCTTTGCATCGGTTCCGACTTAATGGCCTTGATCACTCTGGACTGACTTGGAGCTGCTGCGCGTTGGGCTGAACGAACTTGATATCGTTGGGGAGACGTCCCATCGGAGCGTAATCGACGTGCCCGTACACTTTTGCGTCAACTTGGAGCATCTCCAAAGCCACACCCTTCTTCAGAGCAGACTACGTATCTTAGACGAAGGTTTGGGCGATGTCGAGCCGTGGGGTGATTGGCATTTGCCTGGGTCTACGAGGATGCCCGACCGTCTTGATCCAATAAGGCAGTGCTGAACCGTGTGATGGCGTTCAGCATGACTTTGCGCTTCTCAGAGCCGGTCTGGCGATTCCCGGCAGCACCTCGCCGTGCCACCACAAGTATTCGACTGCTTGACAGAAATGAAAGGACTGAATCAGGCTTTCACGGACAGCTGCTTGCAGCAAGACGGCCCGGGGGAACTACCTTCGTGACGTCCAGCGCGGTGTGGGAAGAGCAGCCTGCGGAAAGCGAAGGCGTATGGGAGGGGCCGAGCAAGCAATGTGGCTCAGCGGAAGCTTGGGGAGGGCCACATCATAAGCTGGGGCTGCTGAGGATGATTTCAGAAATAATGTGATCCAAATCAGGCCGAAGGGCTGGAGTGTTCTCGAGCCGAGAAGTGCAAGTGTGGGATCTGATTTGCGTGGACTCCTCTGTCCAATACAGGGAGAAAGGCTCAGAAGGTCGCGAGAGCCAACCGGGGGCTAAAGGATCATCTGAGGCATCCGAGCGGATGCTGATCAAAGGCATTGAGGATTGACAAGATCGCCTTTGAAGAGACAGGCTAGCGGCGGTCGTGAAAAGCAGTAGCATCCATGTATTGGTGGAAAAGAATCGATTGCTGCATCACCTCAGACGTCCTGGTCGCCATCACTATGATTACCCTCGCTGCGCTGCCACGTGTAAGTTACTTTGGCAACATCGACGTCCGCCCGCACATATCATCCCCCTTAGCAAGATGGTCAGCTGGACCGGATTCCCTGACAGGCGAATGTGTACAGCACATGCAGGCACAGATAGCCGCTCTCTTGGAGCTCACGCCCACCTTGCAGGATCCTCATGGCCGAGAACCGACGATATCTTTAGGATGTCTGACATCCTACCGACGACCTCAGGCTTACCAGGTCCCTTTAGCCTCAGCATCGGCTTGCCGAGGCCTCGATGGTGTCTTGCAGAGGTGTTTCGAGCGCTGTGTGAGCGATCTTGGTTTTACTATTTACGGTCTTGAGGACCACCAGGGCTCTCATGAGAACGCGCACCCAGAGCCGACGACACTGACAAGATCATCTTGCGCAGAACAAGAGTACGAACAGCACAGCAACAGGCCCCCAACACCACGGCAGGGTTTTCAGCAAGCTCATGTTCGAGCGCTGAAGCGAATCACTCCCGCATGCAACACCAGATTCCGGTGTACTTCTCGATTTCTCGGTGCAAGGCGGGGCTAACATCATGCACGAATGACAAGACTCGGCGGCGGCTGTTCCGGGCAAGCTGACAGGCTGAAAGCCAAGGGAGCCGCTCGGATGTCTTACACCTGTTCCCTCCAGCGTATGTGCTTCTGGAGCCTCCCGATCGCTAGTGAAAACCATAATCCGCAAAGCAGTGCTAGCGACAAACGTACATGCCAAGCCCCAGCTCAACACCACTCACTTCCTCTTCGACCCCCTGCCACCCCTCCCACCACCCTTCGCACTCTTCCCTTTCCCCTCTCCCGCCGCCCCACCGGCCATCATAACCCTCATACTCCTCACCGGCACGACACCAATGACCTCCGCCTCCTTCCACCCCCTAATCAGCTCCCCCTCCCTTGGCCAAATCCTCTCACTGTCCTGACTCTGCGCATCAATCTTTTTCCCGTCATTCGAATCCTTCGTCCACCTCCCCATAATCTCTCTCACAGCCTTGCCCTTCTTTTGCTGTCCCGGCTGTAACTTCGCTTTGTATTTATACCTCCCCAGCGCCTGCCAGGGCGCGCAGACAGGGATCGCTTCGAGGATCTCGTCGCCGGGGAGGGGCGTGCCGACGAGGGAGTCGAGGGCCGTGAGTCCGGCGTTCTCGTCGTCGTCGAGATCTGCGACGCCTTCTTCGAGGTTAAGGCGGCGAATTTCTTCGGCTTCTAGGCCTTCACGTTGGGATTTTTCGTGCTGGGCTCTTCGACGCGCTCGAGCTTCTTCTGCGGTTTCAGCTTTGATTGCGGCAGCAGCTTCGTCCGCTTCGCGCTTTGTTTGTGCTGCACGGGAGCCGAGGAGCTGCATTGCCAGTTCACGGTCTTCCTCATCTTGGTCTGCATACTTTGCTGCTTTCTTCGCCTTGCCTTTCTTTCCACGAGGTTGGGCTCCGCTGCCATCGCCTGGCTTCCTACCCTTAGCTTTCGCTTGGGCTTGAGCTCGACGGTGGATTTTACGTTCCTTGGCTGATGACTTTCGAGAAGGCTGACCTGGGCCTGGCGCTCCGAGGTCCAGTGTCGACTTCTCTTCGTCGTCTGGCTGTCCTGCATTTGATGGCACATCAGCTGCCGACCCGTGCGCATTACCGTGGCCGGCAGTATCATATTCTTCGTCTTCGTCACTGCCGCACTCACCCCCTTCTTCGTCTTCCGCCACTTGCTCCGGCGCACCGTTCCTTTGCAACGGGTTACTACCCTGCCCTCTGACATGATCTTCATCCTCCACGAGCTCATGGGCATCCGGAAAGTCGTCATCATCGGCATCATCGGCATCATCGGCATCATCGGCATCATCGGCATCATCGGCATCATCGGCATCATCGGCATCACCGTCAGTCGCGCCATGGGCTTTCGCATCAGGAAATTCATCATCCTCGTCGGTCTGGCCCGCAGTTCCTGCGTGTGCATCGGGGAAATCATCATCGTCGTCGTCGTCATCGTCTGCGGTCTCGGGCGCAGCCTCAATACCCGTTGGCTCCGACGCAGCAGCACTAGGAATTTCGGCATCCTTCAGCCTATGCTTCACATGTCTGGCCTTGGACTCCTCACTTATGCGGAAAAGCACTGCAAAGCCAAGCAGCAGTTGAGCGGGCGGCAGGTAGTTCTTCTTGCCCCGGATCATGAACCCTCCCGTGCTCAGATACTCGCCCGTTGGCGCTGTTTTTGAGACTTGATCCGAGTTGACCCACCAAGCACTCATCACGGCTTTGCTCTCCCACGCAGAGCTTGTGCAAACCGCCAGATTGCCAGCTTGTGCGAGCGTAGACGGTGGGATTGGTGCCTCGGGCGTCGTCGGATCGTTCTTGATGACCACAGATGCCGCGCCGTGGAGATCTGCATGGACGTAGGCGTCTCCCTTGCGCAGATACCTTCGGTACAGATTTTCGTTCTGCTGCGCATCGCGACCTGCCAGTACGAGGTAGCCATCTGACGAGATGAAGTAGATAAACTTCTCGAACCACATTTGCTTCCTCACAGGCCTCAACACCTCTTTCTCCTGCTTGAGACCCTTCTTCAAGTCGGCCATGACGCGCTTCTCGGTGCTCTTCAGCGCCTGCTCAGATGCTTGCGCCGTCCTCACTTGCTTCTCGGCCGCAGTGCGACGCTGCCCGTAATAGTGCTTGGCATTTGACCATGGCGACTCTGCCAGATCGATGTCAATTGCCAGTCGTTTGTCCTGCGGTGTCGACTGCTTCGCTGAATGTTGTGTGTCGTCTTCATCCTCGCTGTCAGATGCCTCCGAATCTGTCTCATCCACGAAGGCCTCTTCCTCTGGCTCCTCGTACTCCGACAGCAAGAGCGTGACGGTGTTTTCTTTGAGCTTCAACGGCAGCTTGATCATCTCGGCTACGACGTTGCGCCGGCTCTGCTCCTGCTCGATGAGGCGGTCGATGGTGACCCAATCTATCCCTTGGGCGATGAGGCCATTGACAGCATCAATAGCTTCCTGCACACGTTCAACATTGGCCTCTATCGCTTGCGCTTTGCGAACATTCGTTTCCTGCACTTGCTGCAGACCGTCAATGCGCTTCGCCTGTTCTTGCCGAGCGGCTTCAATGCGCTTCTTGGCTTGGTCTTCTCGTTCCTGCAACCGACTTTCCAGCTTCTGGCCTTCGAGTGACGAGAAGAACTCGTCCACGGTCTTATTGAATCCCTCGTGCTCCAGGAATATGATGGATGAATCTTGCGCTAGGTGGGCGGGCTTGAACGGATGAAAGTCATCGTACATCAGGCCAGCATTCGGGTCTGATTCGCCGCTTTCAGCTGGCTGCGATGTCTTGCCACGCGTCGCTAGAATGAAGCCCTTTGCCTGCTCGGCGCTCATGATCTCCTGCACCGTCTTCTGAGCCTCTTGCAATGCGATCATCAGCTTGTCCAATAGATCTTCGCTCGCGATCACCTCCTTGGGGTCAATGCTACGATCATAGCCGGTGACATGTAATGCATGATCGAGCAGGACAGGCGGGAAGTCATGCGTCGTCACTGCCAGTGCCTTACGCAAAGCATCGCCACTCTTCTTCTTGACTTTCTTGCCCGGCTTTGCTGCCTCGGCCTCCTGCTTCTCGATTGCCTTCTGCAGTCCATTCCGCACCCGCTCCTTGGTCAGGTCTGGCACCCCGTCGACGTTTTGCCGCAATGACACATCATACTTCAGACCGAGCCGATATTGCTCATTCTCTGCTCCCTCGCTCACATTTCGCAGCAGACCAAGGATGGTCAACTTGGCATCCGTGAGCACGATGTTGCCACCCGCGTAAAATTCCAGAAACAATCGATACTGACCGTCACTGAATTGGATCTCGATGATCCTGTCGGTGCCGATCTGCTGCACTTTCGTACATCTCCTCGTCCTGATGAACTTCCGTAATCGGGCGACGAAGGAGGAGGGAGCAGCAGCAGTCGCCCTCGCAAAAGCCGTCAAATGACAGCGGAAGCCCGAGTCTACGAGCAGCTGTTGTCGATGATGGGGCTTTGCGAATTTGAGTAAGAAGATGCGTGAGGACAGATCGTACACGTTTGCCAGACGGAGGGAGACGAGCGAGGTGGACAGCTCGTGGGCGATGACTCGGACATCGAGCGAGGAGAAGCGCTGCTTCATCTTGGCTGTCTGTACATGTAGGGTGGCAGGTATGGCAGCCACGGGAAGATCCAGCTGTGTGGTGGAGTGTGTTTGAGTGATTGCGTCTTATGGTGGTGGTTTCGTTTTCGTGGATCCCATGTCTGCAATGCGGAGACGAGTTTA
>JADDMT010000210.1:0-35728 GCA_021401465.1 Teratosphaeria epicoccoides | reverse complement strand
TAAGCAAGAGAGGATTGAATTAAGATTGAGCACGAAGCTCCTAACTACCTGTCCTAAAGCTATCCCTATATACTAGAGAGCGACAGAGCAGCTCTGTTAGATCTGTCGACAGACCTGACAGATCCGTGTCTATAGATCTGTAGACTAACCCTACAGATCTAAGGGTCTGTTATCACGTGACAGATCCCTTCTTCCTTGTAAGCCCATAGATCTGTAGACTAACCCTACAGATCCGGGGATCTATCCTCACGTGACAGATCCTTTCTTCCATGACTATGCCTATGACTTATAGTACTCCCATGACGGTACTATGACTCATAGCACTTAGGACCCACATGATCCTGTATCCTATAGTACTCCGGACAGTACTCCTGACACTCATGACACCCTCCTCCTATGAGGATGTCCCTAGCCTTACTAAGTAATACACGCGGAACATATAGGGTACGGGATGTAGCATGCTTACACCGCGCAAGAGTAAATAGGTAGATAGCCTACATAACATATGTCATGCGTATACCTTAACACCTTCGCCGCGAGTGCAGGGTAGAGGCTACTAACTTAGGCGGGTTTTAATCTGTTACATGTTAGGTAACTTCGCGACACCTTCGCTTTACATGCGGATCGAGATATTAGGAAACTACAAGTACGTACTTTAGTTAATCTTTGAAATAGTAGGGTAAGCATGCGCGCTAGCCTAGCTAAGTAGCTTAGCTGTCCCTATCTAGTCGTGACTATGAAGAACATGTCGCAGAACCTTAGGGTAATAGGAATGTACGCGGACGCTCTGCGCGTACTACTCGAAATAGCAGGAGCGCGCTCCTAGCGTAGGTCTCGTCACATTTTCATGCTAGTAGACTAGTATGAGTGTAGTCGGCATACATGCGTAACAGCCGCGTCATCTGTTCTTGCATCATTCGGTCCCCTTGTAAGTTAACTAAAGGCAGGTACTCTGCGCATATAGTTCGAGTTACTAGCTTAACGGTTGCGGTAGGTAACAGGGGGGCTGTTAGAGGGTATAAAAACCTTGTCGCTTTCCTAAACTTCCTGTTCTAAAACACTAACATTAACCTCCGCTTCTATTTCGCTTAGCCTGCGCCTCGCTATGTTTGCGGGTCTAAACCGGAGCTTCTTCTTCTTCAATTAATCAATCAAGATTAATTAACTTATCTTAGCAATAATAGCTTATGTCCTGCAGACTAAGTTCGACGCTACTTACTCTGCCCGCGATTGTCGCTTATGTTAACAATACCTTAACAACCTTAGTAGCCAAGCTACACACATCTCTCCTCCGCGTGTTAGTAAGGCGTCCCCTACCCGCGAGGTATGCATGGCTTATACTAACCGAAGCGTAGCCGAGATCTACGTTAGCAGATTTGATGAGGGTAGTGTCTACTGTAATTATGTCAACTATAATAGCAAGCATCAAAAATGGTAAGACTACCCTGAAGAGGTGTATGGCGAGTATAACTAGCTCTGCCATAACATCGATGACTTCTAGAGTGCGCGTAATAAGGGGGTTGCTAAAGGTACTCTGACTATAAACAGGCTACAGGCTAAGTACCGCGAGGTACTCGCCTACCTACTTGGCGCCCTCTTGTGCTTTACTGTAACTACTAACCGTTCTTATAGCAGTGTTCGCTTCTACTCTCTACTAACAGGCGAAAACGTTTATCTAGGTCTAGTTGCAGACTTAGTCTAGAAGATCTTAAAGGTACTAACTGTTAGGGTCAAGACCTTCGCCATAGTACGCATATAGTACGGGTACCCTCTAAGTATGAATGCTAACCTTCTCCGCTAGGCTAACGTTAGCGTCGAGAAATATCCGACTAGCTGTTAGCGTTAGCAACTCGGGGCCCTTGCCTCTATTAACGATAACTTTAAGATGCGGATAATCCGCAAGAAGGTTATCAAGCAATTCATCGTTCCTGCCGCTAAGGCCACGCCCTAGCGCCGTACCGAGAGGCAGCCTGCCTCTAAGCTAGTCCTAAGGACTAAGCCGTAAGTTACTTACTCGAATCCTGTTACGTGCGTATAGCTAACACATTATAGCGCCGCTGCCTACGCTGCCTTAACGCTACTGTCTAAGAAGAAGAAGAAGGCTAGGGCCGAAATTAAGGTTAGTGACAAGGAAGCCGAACCTTCCCTGCTTGCGATCTGCACTACATCCGCTAAGACGCCAAGGTATAAGCCTCTAGGCTAGATCTTTAAGGATAAGGAGGATGACGATGTCTAGGATACCTTCGGTCCTAACGTGATCCCTTCGCCCTATAGTGTTGCCGTACTAGTTACGCCTAAGGGAGACACTAAGTCCGATGATGTAGTTAACACTCGTGTCAAGAAGTGCAAGATGATCTCGAGGGCTAAGCGTAACAGCCGTAAGCGCGCCTGAGTCTCTTTACCTTCTAATGCTAAGGATGAGGTAGTTATCGCGACTAGGCGCGGTAGGGATGTCGCTAGCTCTCTGGCTACTATAGGCTCTAAAGACAAGCTCCCTCGCAACCTACTAAAGAAGAAGATGCTAGCCTCTCTTCGTGGCGTCGCTACTCCTGTTACTCCTAGTTGCTTCAGGGTGTTTAGTAGACCCCGTGCAGGTAGGTAGTCCCTAGCAGACTATAACAAGAAAGACTCTTCTGCTTTAGGTTTAGTTAGCAAGCCCTCGACTAGTAGTCGCTAAGCATTAGCTACGAAGCTAATCCGAGCATGTCTCTTGTTCTCCTTAGGTTTATTCTAGGTATGCCTTTAAGCATTAATAATGTATGAGTAGGGCGTTTGCTTCTCATTATTACTTCGCGCGTTATGCACTATATACACGTGTTAAGAATTCTGCTCCGAAACTCTTATCTTCCTACAAATCGACCTTCTTAAGTGTCATGAGTGTCAGGAGTACTGTCCGGAGTACTGTAGGATACAGGATCATATGGGTCCTAAGTGCTATGAGTCATAGTACTATCATAGGAGTACTATGAGTCATAGGCATAGTCATAGAAGAAAGGATCTGTCATGTGAGGACAGATCCCCGGATCTGTAGGGTTAGTCTACAGATCCATAGGCTTACAAGGAAGAAGGGATCTGTCACGTGATGACAGACCCTTAGATCTGTAGGGTTAGTCTACAGATCTACAGACACGGATCTGTCGGGTCTGTCGACAGATCTAACAGAGCTGCTCTGTCGCTCTCTAGTATATAGGGATGGCTTTAGGATAGGCAGTTAGGAGCTTCGTGCTCAATCTCAATTTAATCCTCTCTTGCTTAGAGGAGAGTCAGTTACAAGGTTAACTGCCATTATCGATATTCTTCACAGCTCCTGAGTCTAACACCTAGTTACCTTCCTGCCATTAGCACCTACCCATATGACATTTTAAGCACCACTTCTAGGGAAGCATCAGGAGACTCGGCGAGCGCTTGACATACGCCTATGTCAAGTAGTTCTTCAACTGTCAATTCAAGCTCTAGTGACAGTCAACCGACACCACGAGAACAAGTTGCCGCTATACCTCAAATCACGTAGTAGCTCGAATCCATTCACCTTAGCGAGATGGCTCTAGCATCCGTCGTAGGTTCAACTACTAGGAATGGACATGGCAACAACGGCTTCAAGATGGGAAGCCCTACAGAGTTTACAGGACAACGATCTTAAGTCGAGATGTTTATCCTACAATGCTAGTTAGCATTTAACGTGGATACGGAACAGTTTACGACACATCATAAGCGAATGATGTACATTGTCTCTTACCTGAAGGGACCGGCGTTCGAGTTTATCTAGCCTCATCTAACGGATTATCTGGATCACGTTAGCAGTGCCGAAGCTAGGAAGACGACGACTAGGGAGATTCTTAACTCAGACAAGTCTTTGTTTAAGGCATTACGCGAAGCGTTCGGGCTCGGTAATGAGTAACAAGAGGCCGAAAGAGCTCTCCTAGGAATCTAGCAGAAGGGTTCCGCCACGAAGTACCGCGCGGACTTTTAGACCCTCTCTGCTCGAGTCGACTAGAATGATAACGCTTTAGCCGCTCAGTTCTACTAGGGACTAAAGGAGACAGTTAAAGATGAAATTGCCCGAGGAGATCGGCTAACGACATTCAAGGAAATGAGCGATCTCGCGATTAGAATCGATAATCGCATCTAGGAACGACAGCAAGAACGACAACATGGAAATCGCAAGCCGGCGCAGGCTAACCATAAGGTCTAACGATCGGCACCGAAATGGCGAAGCGATTACTACGGTCTCTAACCTATGGAGTTAGATGCGACTAAGGGGCGTCCGAGGAATGGACCCCGAGGAAAGCCGCGGAAGGGCTCTCCTCCCCAGAATGGTCTGAAGAAGCCATTCGACAAGAGTAATCTCGAGTGCCACAACTGCGGAAAGAAAGGACACTTTTCCCGCGAATGTTTTGCTAGGAAGCAACGACAAGAGCTGCCTAGGATAGAGCAGGCTCGCGCGACAACGACGGCACCTAAGCAAAAGGTCGCCGCTACTCGAGAGCCGGACTATGCCGCACTTACTTGGACTACGTGCTACGACGACGATTGTCGAATTCACAAGAGTGATAAAGATGGTTCCGGATAGTACCCTAGCCAAAACAAGGCATAGTCGATCTATGCGCTAAGGGGTACACCTTCTAGTACGATAGTCCTGAGAGAACAGGAACTAGAAGAAGAAGAAGAAGGTTCGGACGACAACTACGAGCTTGTCGAAGCCGTCATTCCTGATTCCGAGGAAGACGAGAGCATAGAGCGATAGGCCATGCCGCCACATGACATCGGACTCGACATTATCCGGATCATACAGAACTAGTAGGCTCAGGCTTGCCCATGGATTAATGGAGTACAACACGTCGACTAGCTTCAGTATGACGAACTAGCCGACTGTATGCGACGACACCTGAGGAGACTACTAGTCGTAGCTTAACCTCACGCGCATCAGAAAGTTGTCCAAGAAATTGTACTGTTCGGGGTAGAGTTCACGCCCTAGGGAGGCTACCTAACCCACGAAGGTATTCAGATTCCACGAGCGCTACGACTCCGAGTCTATCATTTAAAGATAGAGTATGCAAGGAACGCGCAGGAACAGCGAGGCCAAGAACGCGAACGATCTCTTAGGCCAGAAAACGGTAACGCTTACAGAAGAAGCCGAGACCGCACGATCCCTGAACTAGTCCGTGAAGACAGTTATTCAGGAAACGACGAGGTCCGCCGAAATTAGACCCACGGACGGACTAGACAGGGCTGCAACGATGTGCCGCGATTGGCGCCAGATACGCGAACAACCTTAGAGTATGGTTACACATCGACGAGACGCCAGCTAGGGCCTTAATAGATTCAGGATGTACTGGAATCTTCATGACGCCCAAGTTCGCCAGGACAGCTAGGATAAAGCTACAGGCGAAAACGAATGCTTTCTCGCTACAAGCGATCGATGGAAAGCTAGTCACGTACAACCAAGGAATAGTTGACGAGGAGACCGAGATGATGCCTCTGCGGATAGGACGCTACCGAGAGATGCTCTAGTTCGACATCACGGAGTCGCCAGGCTCGGATGTAGTACTAGGGTTGCCATGGCTAAGGAACGCTAACCCCTATATCGACTAGAAGAATGAGAGGATCTAGTTCCCAGAACTCTCAAGATCGATACCTCTACCTGTAGTGCACGACGCACTAGGCAAGATCGAAATATGTGCTATGACTTCAAGCGAGATGGTAGCCGCCATTAAGGATCTAGAACAGGAAGTGTACGTCCTATAGGTTAAAGCAACGCAATCGGAAGTCAGGGTCGAATTTACAGTTCCCGATAAGTATAAAGAGTTCGCTACTCTTTTCGAGGAAGAACCCGACTAAGAAGCTCTGCCAGAACACTAGGAGTAGGACCATGGGATACCCTTACTCCCTGGCAAGACACCGACAAAGCAATCAGTTCGCCTGTTATTAGCAGCGAAACTAGAGATTCTCCGGAAGTACCTAGAAGACAACCTCCGGAAAGGCTTCATTCGCGAGTCGTAGTCCCCGGCCGGATATCCGATCCTGTTTGTGCCTAAGGGGGAAGATGACTAGCGACTCTGCGTAGATTATCGTAGATTAAACGACATCACGATAAAGAATAGTTATCCGCTTCCTTTGCTCTCGGAATTGCAGGACCGCCTGCAAGGAGCAATGTAGTTCTCGAAGTTCGACATACCCGGAGCGTATAATCGAATTCGAATTAAGGAAGGCGAAGAATAGAAGACCGCGTTCCGAACTAGGTTCGGGCACTACGAGTACATGGTCATGCTATTTAGGTTGACAAACGCCCTAGCTACATGGCAGGCATTTATCAACAATGTGCTACGAGAGTACCTCGACGTCTTTATGGTTGTATACCTAGACGACATCCTCGTCTATTCCCGGACGATCGAAGAACATAGGACTCACGTACGTAAGGTACTTCAGAAACTCCAGGACTACCGACTAAAGGTCAAGCCGTAGAAGAGCGAGTTTCATAAGCAGGAAGTATAATTCCTTAGCTACGTAGTAGCATGGAATAGAATCAAGATGGACACTAAGAAAGTCTAGGTCGTAAAAGAGTAGCCTACGCCGACTAATGTTAAGGAAGTATAGTCCTTCCTTGGATTCGCCAACTTCTACAGGAGATTTGTGGCAAACTATTCGAAGATCACGGCACTACTTACGACTCTTACGACGAAGGATACACCATTCGTATAGGACGACGCCTAACGGAATGCCTTCGAGGAACTCAAGCGACAATTTACAGATCAGCCGATCTTACTTGTGTTCGACCTAGATAAGCCTATCACAGTCGAAATAGATGCCTCCGACGTAGTACTCGGGGCATGCTTGAGTCAACTAGGACCGAGTAGACGACTACAGCTAGTCGCCTACTACTCGAGGAAATTGTCTGGACCGGAACTCTAATATGACGTCCACAACAAAGAACTTCTAGCCATAGTAGACGCCTACAAGGCCTAGCGGGTCTACTTAGAAGGTTCTAAGCACTAGGTCACGGTCTACATAGACCATGAGAACTTGCGATACTTCACAACGACGAAAGAGTTAAACTGACGACAGGTTCAGTAGAGCGAGGAGCTCTCTAGTTTTAACTGCAAGATCGTCTATCGCAAGGGGACCGACAACGTACGCGCCGATGCACTTAGCCGCCGGACGGACTACATGAAGGGCGTGAAGCGGGAGAAACATGCTATTCTCCAGGAAAATAGCGATGGCACGCTAGGAGTTAACCGACTCGCGGCCACGACTGTTACATGGACTAGTAGGTTTCAGGACGACCTGAAGAACGCCCTAATCCATGACCTAACCGCACTCGCTGTCCGCGACGACATTGATGGACAGGAGGATTAGGAAGACGAAGACGGAATCCTTCTGTTTCAAGGATTAGTATACATGCTAACGTCTTTACGATTAGAACTACTACGCCTCCGACATGACGTACCTCAGGCAGGACACCCGGGAGTGTCTAAAATGAAGCAAATTCTCCGACAAGAATATTACTTCCCTAGGATGAGCAAGGCAATCGAGGACTACGTCCGTTAATATGTGACTTGCTAACGAAGTAAGCACGATTGTCACAGACCGTATAGGCTACTACGACTACTAAAGGTACCTTAACGGCCATGGGAATCGCTCGCTATGGATTTTATCGTCAAACTACCTTAGTCGAGAGAACCCGCGACTAATGAGTTCTTCGACAGGATCATGGTAGTAGTCGACCGATTTACTAAGTTCGGGAAATTTATCCCTTACCGCGAAGACTTCAAGACTAAAGATATCGCGCATGTCTTCATCAAATGGGTAGTAGCATTACACGGCATGCCACAGGACCTAGTAACGGATCGAGGATCCGTGTTTACCTCTAACTTCTAGAGAGCCCTGATGAGACAATTCTAGGTCAAACATCGATTAAGTACTTCCTTCTACCCTTAGACGGATAGACAGACAGAACGCCTAAATCAGACGTTAGAACAGTACCTTCGATCCTATGTTAATAGGGACCAGAACAACTAGGTAGAGTTGTTGCTAATAGCACAGCTCGCGTATAATAGTACGCCGGCAGAGTCGACAGGACTCTCGCCATTTCAGATGGCGTATAGATCAGCTATAGAAGACATTCTAGACGTCTTAGCTAGTGATCCGAACCTAGCAGCACTCAGACGAGTAGAACATCTACGCCGACTGCAAACAGAAGCACGACTCGACCTGCAGTTCTATTAGCAGAACATGGCACGGTACGCGAATCGTAAGAGAATTGAGGGACTAATTCTAAAGGAGGGGGACAAGGTGTATCTCCTCTGCCGTCACATCAAATCGGACAAACCGAGTAAAAAACTAGACGCTGTAAAACTAGGACCATTTAGGATCAAGGCTAAGACGGGACCAGTCAATTTTGAATTACAGCTACCCGAGCAGATGAGAATACACCCTATGTTCTATGTCTCTCTGCTAGAACAAGTAGCGCCGGACGCCGCACTGCAATCAGAACCCTTACTACTCGACCCTGAAGTAGAAGAACTGGAGTACTCTGTCGAAAGGATTATCGACACTCGCTAGCAGGACAGACAGCGACAGTACTTAGTAAAATGGGAAGGATATAGGAGTACCGAGAACACCTAGGAACCCCTAGAACACCTGCGAAACTGTTAGCAAAAGATACGAAGTTTCGAGAAAGGAACGAACCTAGGAAGAAGATCCTAAGCCACGACTAGACTCCTGCGGGACGCCGTCGACCGGCTCGGCTATCACGCTATCCAGGAAACCCTAATATAAGGAGTTAGCGAAACCCTCTATTGCGCTCCATGTCGTAGGACTAAGAGCGAGACCCGCGGAAGGATCTAGGTCAAGAAGAAACCCGGCCTGCGTAAGAGCTTGTTCCTCGGCCTCCTCCTCCCTGATCTCGCGCTCCTCGAGAGCGCGACTATCTTCGACCTCCCGGTCGACTGCGTCTAACTGTTTTCGAAGACGCATCTCCTTCGCATGCGCCTCTAGCATCTTCTGCGAAGCTTCGGCTAGGACTACCTTCGCACGATCGAGATCGGCAATTAGTCTTTTCCGCCGATCGCCTAACTTCTTCCATTCGACCTCTGTCACCTTCGCGTCGCAACTCCGACAGTTGCTAAAGTGACATTGCGAACATTTCCCCGAGGAAATGTGTACCTAACAGACGAGCTTTAGCTCTTAACACCGAGTACAGGACTTCATGCTGTCCTAGCCCTAACGATAGATTCGATTCGCGCGGCGTTTGCGTTTCTGCGTTAAAGGGGCGTTAGTGTCTAGAATGACACAAGGCAGTAATGTGGAAAGAGAAGACATCATAGTTTGAAAGAAGAAACAAGAGAAACCCCGCACTAATGAGGTAGCTTAGGGACGAGCTAGACTAAGAGGGGGATAGTGTCATGAGTGTCAGGAGTACTGTCCGGAGTACTGTAGGATACAGGATCATGTAGGTCCTGAGTGCTATGAGTCATAGTACCGTCATGGGAGTACTATGAGTCATAGGCATAGTCATAGAAGAAAGGATCTGTCACGTGAGGACAGATCCCCGGATCTGTAGGGTTAGTCTACAGATCTATGGGCTTACAAGGAAGAAGGGATCTGTCACGTGATGACAGACCCTTAGATCTGTAGGGTTAGTCTACAGATCTACAGACACGGATCTGTCGGGTCTGTCGACAGATCTAACAGAGCTGCTCTGTCGCTCTCTAGTATATAGGGATGGCTTTAGGACAGGCAGTTAGGAGCTTCGTGCTTAATCTCAATTCAATCCTCTCTTGCTTAGAGGAGAGTCAGTTACAAGGTTAACTGCCATTGTCGATATTCTTCACAGCTCCCGAGTCTAACACCTAGTCACCTTCTTGCTATCGGCACCTACCCTTATGACATTAAGCCCTACTTACGCCTCCCCTACTCTTCGAATTCACGAATAGGTTCCGGAGCGTTCTTGCAGTCTTTGGCTAGAACCTATTATGTGTACTTAGGTAGGTATCCTTTCTACTTTACTAGATAGTACGTTACGCCTTTACGCCGCATACTATCCTTAATACCCTTGACTTCCTACTCTTCGTTCTCTTCTGCTACTAGCATTAGGTCCGCAGGCTCTTCGCCCTTACGCTATACCTATAGTTCGAGTAGAGATACGTAGAAGACGTCATGTACATAATACGATAGTAGTAACGATAGCTAGTACGCCTGCAAGCCTATTATGTCGCGTATCTAGAAGGGTCTGACAAACCTTAGCGTCATCTTCTTACTTAGAAGTTTCAGCTTGAGATTCTTCGTTAATAGTAACACCTTTGTACTAACTACGTACTACATTAGTTTAGCATAGGCGTTATTATGTTTAATCTAGGATTCTAAGGCCTTTTTCTAGTATTCTATTAGCACTAAATGTACCTCGCGCATACGCCGCGCTAATTCCGTAGCGGCTAGTACCCTCTCCTTAGAAGACTCGTCCTAAGGTAGTTCTAGGTGTATTTCTAGATTAAAGCTATAAAGAATCTAAAATAGCAACATATGTATAGTAGCATGCATGCTGTTATTAACTGCAAATTCCGCTATAGGAATTACGTTAGCCTAGGCATCCTGGTTCTTAGCGTAGTAGCCCTAAAGGTACTACTTAAGAGTCTAGTTTATACGTTTAGTCTAACTATTAGTCTGTAGATAGAATGCTGTACTTAGGCAGTACTTAATACGCGCCTTAAACACAAATTCTTGCTAGTATTTACTAGTAAAGACGAACCTTAATCTAATAGAATACTTCGGGATACACTAAAGCGTTATATGACTTTGTTACAAAGTAGTCGCGCAAGCTCGCTACTTATGCACTTTTTCGTACATAGGATAAAGACATTCATCTTCGAGTATTAGTTAACTACTATAAGGACAGTATTAACTACATTGCCTCTCTACTTTGCTAGCGGCAAATTAGTAATGAAATCTATAGTTAAGTCTTACTATACTCTCTCTAGTAGTAGGAGCGCCTAAGCATCGCTATAGGGGTGATAGCGCCGAGATTTGCTAATCTAGCACGTCTAGCAGGATTTGACATAGTCAGAAACATCCTGTTCTAGCGTTAGCTACTAGTATTTACGTCCGAGAAGCACGTTTGTCTTCTCTACGCTAAAATGACCTGCAAGTTCATTATCATAATGAATACAGAGGAGCTGCGAACAGAGTACGTAGTTAGCAGGTATGTAGAGCCTATTATCAAAGTACTATAAGTCGCCTAACTAGGTCTAGTACTTCAGACCGCCTATAGTATCCTAGAGGGCTACACCCTCATTAATTAACTCCGGTTCTTACTCTTGTAACTGCTAAATAAGTCTCGAGACTTCTTTGAAGGTTTCTTTAGACATCGCATGTTTACTACATGTAAGCTAGTTAACTACCGCACGGATCAAGCTAGACACGGTTACTACAGCCGCTAGATAGGATAGTTTATTGCTAGCAGAGGCTATAAGGTCCTATTAGGCCTGTAGTTGACCTATAAGAGGAGCTAACGACAGGTCGCTACCCTATACTACAAGCTTCGTCTGTAGCGTAGAGAGGAGCTTCTAGTTACCCTGCTCCCTAGTGTCGTAGTCTAGTCGTCACGAAGGACTATTAGCTAGATTCGTCTTCCTAGAACGATACTAGATAACAAAGTTAAAGCTAGCAAGGAAAGTCGCCTACCGTGCTTGCTAACTACTTAGCTGCTTTACGCCTATAAAGCCGCGAAGGTTGTTATAGTTAGTAAGCACCTTAATAGGGTGCGCTACGCCTTCGAGGTAGTGTCGGTACTCCTTGAAGCTGTCAATAATAGCTAAAAGCTCTTAGTCGTAAGTCTCGTAATTAAGCTTAGCGCCTTACATCTTCCGCGACTAGAAGGCAATTAGGTACTATTACGTACTACCTTTATGCAACTAGAGCTGCGATATAATTGCGGCTATTACGAATTTCGAAGCATTAGTCTCTATTCGGATCTTTGTAGTAAGGTCAAAGTGCCGATGTATAGGCGTAGTTTAAAAAGCTGCTTTAAGTTTAGAGAAAGCCTTGCTCTAAGCCTCCTCCTAAGGCACTATCCCTAGCTTTTTACCTTGAATTGCGCCTTTCGCGAGAGCCGTTAGGGGAGCTATAATCTTCGAATAGGATCGTATGAATCTGCGATAGAAGTTAGTAAATCCTAGGAACACCTATACTTCTTAGAGAGTAGTTAGCTATAGTTACTCCGTGATTACAGACACCCTTTAGTCATCTATAATGACTCCTTCTGTAGAAACGATGTATCTAAGAAACTTAATCCTATCTGTTAGGAATATGCACTTCTTTAGGTTCGCATATAGAGCGAACTTGTAGAGCCGTTTAAGCACTATCTTTAGATGCCGAATATGCTCCTCCTTTAAGTCAGAGTAGACTAGTATATCGTCTAAATATACTATGTAGCAGGTATTAACGAGGCCGGCTAGGGCTCGATTAATGTACGCCTAGAAAGTCGCTAGTACGTTAGTTAATCTAAATGGTATCACTATATACTCGAAGTGTCTGTACTACGTTTAGAACATAGTCTTCTACTTGTTACCCTTTCGGATTAGTATCCGGTAGTAGGCATCCTTCAAGTTAATAGACAAGAAGATAGCGGCGCGACTAAGGCGGTCAAGCGTCTCGCTAATAAGTAGTAGGGGGTAGCAGTTCTTCTAAGTTACTATATTAAGGCCCCTATAGTAAACGTATAGGCAGAGTGTGTTATCCTTCTTTAGGACGAACATTACTAACGCTCTAGCCTCGCTGTCGCTTCGTCAGATCCACGCGTTCTTTTGCACCTTGTAGAGATAGTCTCGAAGTGTTTCAAGCTAAGATTCCGACATGGGGTATAGAGGTCAATACGGAGGATTATAACCCTCCTTAAGGTTAATCGCATGCTCCGCGTCTAGGGCCTAGGTATAGGCTGTAGCCTCTACGTCGAAAATATCGGCGTATTCCCCTAACTTAGGCAGGAGGGTAACGTCTTCCCTGACGTTCTGTATACAGACTACATACATACATTAGACCTTCTTCATGTCCTTGTAGAAGCCGTGTACGTCACGCATCCTTACTATAGAAACTTTGCCTTTAGAGCTATAGAACTAGTTGTTAGTAGCTCTATTAACAACGACTCCCTGCTTGTAGCGCTAAGGGCGGCCTAGTAGGAGCTCCTTATTAGGAACGTCTTTAGCGTAGAAGACTTTTTTAGTCTCGCGCTCTTCTCCTAAGGTGTGAAGGGCGAGGCCCTAAGTCTTGGCACAGGCTAGGGCCTATGCGACGCGACCCCTGACAAGGCTGGCTATAAAAGACCAGACAGCTAGCAGATAGTCCCTCTCTCTCCATCGTACTTGTTAAATACTACATGAACCCCTGTGTATATGTCGTTTACCCGTGACATTAAGTACAATCGATTTCACTATAGAAAGGCTGTCTCCTAGCCAATTAAC
The DNA here is from genome assembly GCA_021401465.1 of Teratosphaeria epicoccoides. Taxonomy (NCBI): domain Eukaryota; kingdom Fungi; phylum Ascomycota; class Dothideomycetes; order Mycosphaerellales; family Teratosphaeriaceae; genus Teratosphaeria; species Teratosphaeria epicoccoides. The sequence goes on along the minus strand of JADDMT010000210.1, from coordinate 22,277 downwards.
CCTAGTGTCCGAAGGATCTACAAACGAGGAAGCGTTAGCAGAAATGCGCCATGTCGTCAAGGGAATGCACACCTAGCAACAGCAAATTATGGCCGAGCTAACAGCTACGCAGGCCGCGCTAAATGAATCGGAGTCCTGATAGCGACAAAACCTAGGCGCCCTGTCAGAGGAGCTGCTAAAGGCTCTCGCGGACGCGCTAGCCGTAGCAACGCATGCGAACTCTAGCATAGAACTAACAGGACCCTAAGAGTAGAGGCTACTAACGTGGGACAGAAGAGCCGAGTTATTCAGGGATTACCTGCTCTGTATTAGGAGTTCGCTTAGAGTACGCTCTATAATAAAACCCCTAATAGGCGTAGATTATTACTAGAACACAATCTACGACACTCTCCCCGCTCGCTAGCGCGCCCGGATGCGCCATTTCTAGGAGAAAGGAGGCCCAGACAGGGCGAAGGACCCTAAAGCTTTCCTCATGTAACTCGAGGCCATGTTTGCAGACAGTAACGAGATAGCGAAAGCTATAGAACAGCTCACGAACCTCCGACACATAGCAGGCTAGCCATGGCACGAGTACTAGCTAGAATTCGACGAACTCCTACTGTTAGTAGGAGGGGACTAGTAGACAGATGACGCAAAGATCAGATACCTTAAGAATTCGTTCTTAAATCCTGCTAGGATGTACATAGCGAACGTAAGAGATAAGGGGGACTACTACGCGTTTGCAGAGGAGGTCGAAAGGGTCATGACAAACTCTAAGGCAACTAACTAGTTCAAGGCAGCCTATAGGAGGTAGTTAAGGGAAAAGAATAAGGACTCCGAAGGTATTCCTGCGGCTACTATGCAGATGCCTAACCCTAGGGCCAGATCCCGAATAGACGTAGATAGGGATATAGTCATGGCACTAACTCGTACCGTAGGAGACTAATATGACAGCAAAGGACCCTAACAAAACAACGGGGGAAAACAACGCGCTAAATAGGTAGACGCTACAGAGAGAGAGAAACGCTAGGAGAATAACCTGTGCTACTATTACGGAGCATCTAGACACTAAGTTAAGGGGTGTCCCTACGCCTCGGCTACACCCCTAGCCCGGATTAACATAACTAGAGTGTCGCTATTGCTAGAGGACGATAGAATGGCAGAGGAACCTAGGAGGAAAAACTCGGGAAAAGATTGACTCCTGCTTAGAGTTAGGAAGCAGGAGTAACGGAGACATTAGTAGAAGGATAGGAGAGAGTTAAGGGATCTATGGACAGGAACCTGATTTATACTAATGTAGTCCTAGCAAATAATACCGGGACATTAGCTCTCATCGATGAGAGGTACTAATGCTACGCTGTAATTAATAGAGACCTAGTAAAAGGTCTCGGCTTAAGCTTAATAAGCAAAGAGTCGCGCATAGCGAGGGGCGTAACAGCGTCGATGCGAGACTCCATAGTAGAAGGAGTAGTCGCCTTCTAGATAGAAATTGAGGGGTTCTAGCAACTAGTGTACGCATATGTAGTAAAGGATCTAGCCTTCCCCCTAATACTAGGGAACCCCTAGAAGGCTCATAATAAAGTGCGGACCGCGCTAGAAAGGCGTCAGTATTAGCATAGGAGAGCGGGACGGTAGATAGAGAAAGGACGGAACTACCGAGAATACGAGGACCGTAGGAACTTTACCTAGGTATGCGCAACCGCGATAGTAGATGTCGCGGAGGCCTTAAAGGCAAAGGAATATCCGACGCTAGACAAGTTAAGAGAGGCGCTACCTCCGGAGCTTTAGCACATAGCTCTACTATTCTGCCGCCAAGAAGCGGAAAAATTAGCGCCACACTGCCCTAGTATCGACTACTGTATTAAACTCCGCGAAGGACTAGATAGATCCTAACTAGCTCTGCTGTAGGGACCCCTGTACAGCATGTCGAAGGAGGAACTACTTGTTTTAAGGAAGTCCTTAGACGAACTGTTAGGGAAGGGATTCATTCGGCCTACTAACTTAGAGGCTACAGCTCCTGTGCTTTTTGTCCGGAAGCTAGGAGGAGGGCTCCGGTTCTGCTGCGATTACCGCGCCCTTAACGCGATCACAAAGCAAGATAGGTACCCCCTCCTGTTAATACTAGAGACCTTGAGGAACCTCACGGGCGCCTAGTAGCTTACTAAGGTAGACGTAGTGTCAGCCTTCTACTAAATCCGTATAGCGAAAGGCCATGAGTACAAGACAGCCTTTCGCATGAGGTTCGGTTCATTTAAATAGCTAGTGTGTCCGTTCAGTTTATCTAGGGCTCTAGCAACGTTCTAACGATATATTAACACACTACTACGCGAGGAATTAGACGACTACGCCTCCGCGTACATAGACGACATTATTATATATAGCGGCAGTTCGCGAGAAGACTATTTCGCTAAAGTAACGCGAGTACTCTAGAAGCTCTAGGACAGGGGGCTCTACCTTGACCCCAGGAAGAGCGAGTTTGCCAAAAAGGATATTAAGTACCTAGGGTTTATGATCTATGCTAACAGAAAAGGCGTAGGGACCGAGCTAGAAAAGGTAGAGGCTATGCGTAACTAGGAGCGGCCAAAAACACAAAAGGAAGTCCGTAGATTCCTCGGCTTCGCTAACTACTACAGGATGTTTATCCCGAACTACTCGAAGACAGCTAGGCCCTTGACGGCGCTTACAGGGAAGGGCAGACCGTTCTCCTAGGGGGAACTCAAGGAGTCCGCGTTTAGAACGCTAAAAGCGAAGTTCTGTTTAGCGCTAGTCCTTTCTTAATAGAACCCGGAGCTGCCGACCTTTTTAGAGACTAACTGTAGCGGGTTTGCGTTAGGAGCGGCTCTCCTGCAAGAAAGCAACGGAGTCTGGAGACTAGTAGGCTTCTTCTCGCAGAAACTCAATAAGGCGGAGATTAATTACGACATCTACGACAAGGAGATGCTAGCCATAATATCTAGCCTTAAGTTCTAGGGCCCTAAGCTGAAGTCGTGTAGGCCCTTTACTATTCTCACAGACTACAAAAACCTGGAGTACTTCATGGTCAAGCGACAGCTGTCCGAGCGGCAGATACGGTAGTATGAGACCCTCGCGTAATTCTAGTTCTCCTTAGTATATTGCCTAGGCGCCGAAGGAGTAGTCCTAGACGCATTGTCGAGACGAGAACAGGACACGCTAGGGGCAGAAGATAAGGAATCATGGTTTAAGAGGTTTTTAGACCTAGAAGTCGTAGAGAGTTAGCCGGACCCTGTAGACAAGAGTAGAGACGTCGTACTAATTACCTCGACTAGCCTACTACCTACTACTATAGTAGAGAACGAACAGTAACTCGCTAACTCCGTAACCTCTAACTAGGAGCCTATTAGGCCGTTCTAGGACGGCACCCTTAATGACTTATAGGCAGCCATAGTAGAGAAAGACGAGCTGTACTCGACAGTGTTAAAAGCAGTAAAGGGCAGCTCCTAGGCGCTACTAGCTAGAGCGAGGCTAAAACTACAAGCGGGGGACTACAAGATTAACAAGAGGGGCTTCCTGCGATACCGTGACAAACTATAGGTCCTAGGAGCAAACGACAGTTAGCCTAGGGGCGAGACCTCAGACTCTAGGGACGAAAGTAACGACATACTTAGGACAAAGCTCATTTAGTCCGTGCATGACGCTACAGTGTACGGGTACCTAGGACAGGACGCCACGACAATGATCCTAGGGCGCGACTTTTACTAGCCGTTACTGTCTAAACATGTCTAGCGGTTCCTAAGGAACTACGACTACTACAGTCGTAACAAGGTATAGAGAGAGTATAAGTACAGACTACTAAAGCTATTACTAGTTCCTGACAGATTCTTCTAGGAGATCTTAATAGACTTCATGACAGACCTGCCTGATTCCGAGGGATGTTAATACCTATAGGTTATTAAGGATCGCCTATGCAAGTACGTAGTTTTGTAGGTAATACCTAGCATAAAAGTAGAGGAATACGCGGAGAAGTTCATGGATTACTAGGCCTAGTACCATAGAATGCTAATAGCTATTACGAGCGACTAGGGCACTAACTAGACTAGCACCTTCTAGACGACCTTCTGTAAAGGAATAGGCGTGTCCTAGCGGTTAAGCTCTACGTACTACCTATAAACAGACAGAGGCCCTAAACGCCTAAACTAAGAGGTGCAAGCGTACCTCCGGAACTATATTAACTATAAGCAATCCGACTAGAAGCGATAGCTCCCTGTAGCTTAACTAGCGCTAAACAGGAGGTATCATTCGGGAATTAGCATAAGCCCCTTCTTCGCTACCTATAGCTACGAATTACAGGGCCCCGTACCTTTAACTGAGGACCCCGTAGGGCCTAGCCCGTTAAAAGCAGCCGAGAGGGCAAGGGCGTTTATAGGAAAGATTCAGGACATAACAGGAATCTGCCAAGCAACAATGGCGGCTTCTACGTAAGAACAGGAGGAGTCTACTAATAAACGCTAAAACCCTACCCTAATTTATAAAGTCAGTGACAAGGTCTAGCTAGATCTGCGGAACTACTCTACAGAGAGACCTAAGAAAAGCTTAGACACTAAGCATGCAAAGTACATAGTAGCTAAAGTATTATCACTAGTCTCTATCTGCTTAACTAGGCTCCCGAATAATATATACCTAGTATTCTATACTGACCTGCTAAGACTAGCAGGCAGAGACCCTATGCCTAGGCAGGAGAATGACGACAAACAGCTAGACCCCCTTTTGTTTAAGTCGCACGAGGAGTAGTTAGTAGAGGAGGTACTCTACGCGAGGGACAAGAGAAGGGGAAGAGGACGCGAGGTCCTAGTAAAATAGTCAGGGTACTACAAACCTACATAGGAGCCCCTAGAAAACCTAATAGACACTAAAGTAATAGACTGCTTCGAGCAGACTTAGGGAAGCGCAGAGAACAACGACGGCCCTAGAGAGAGGTAGGGCAAGAAGAAAAAGGAAACGAGATACAGGACTTAGCAAAGGGAGTCTAGTATTCGTAATAAGGAGTATAGGCATTTAAGAAGGACAAAAGTTAGAGGGGGAAAATTGACATTAGGTAACTATATATACAACAAAAGAAAAAACCCCCCTGGCCGCAGGCCCCCGCGCTGAGGATAGAGGACCCTAGCGACAATCATGCGGGATTGTTACTAGGGGCCCCGCGTAGTAGCGCCTAACTGACGCTAACGAGGGCTCTCGCCCTTACTAGCAACGTTCTCCCGCCGCCTACCTAAGGTAAGCGCTAGTAGAACGCCCCTAGACCTTCTAAACTGTTAGCGCGTAGAAACATACAAAGTATAGGATGAACTTACAGGAGGCCCTGCTAGGCGATAGCGGCACCTATAGTCTCCATGACCTCCTAGGCCACGACGCTGCTCGAGGTTAGCGGCGTAATCATAGAGGACACTAATAGTAAATACCTGGATAGTAGACCTGCTAACTGCAAAGGCCCTAAGGCCCTCTAGGCCTTAAGGACCTTTAACAGGTCGTTATGCGCGGTAGCGCTGTTATAATGTTAGCTGTGTAAAACCCCCTAGGGAGCGGGTCATACCTGTCGGCGTCCTAGGAACGAGTCTAGGAGGCGTAGGAGACGTAGGCGAGAGTAGGGCTAGCTAGGTTAGCAGAGCATTTTGCGCAGACACTAAGTAACGCGTATAGGGCTTTGTAGTTTAGGCGCTTGCTAGCGTAGCGCTAGCAGGCGCGGGCTTAGGTAGACTAGACAGATTCATTAGCTGAAGCTAGGCACAACGACAAGGACTCTAGAACATACCGATTATAGGATGCAATCTACGCCCTAGAGGGCGTAGTCGACGTAGTAGATTATAGGGGCTATCTAGTTCTAGTTAGTATCGCCTAGAATCCTAGAGAAAAAGCCAGAAGGTAGGAGAAAGAGAGGGGGGCTTACGGTTTAAGGTAAGCATGTAAGAGAAAGGAAGCAAGAGTGATAGCGAAGGGCGCTTTTTATATAGTAAGGGACGTACTAGCACGGGCCTAGGAGCGCCCCTATAATGGCTTAGATGGCGATAAATAGAAGTGAAGTAAAGAGAGGTAGGAAAGTAAAGTAGATTTAAATAAGCGAAGTAGAGTCTAGGAACCCGGTAAGACTAGGTAGAGGCCAGGCTATAGGCACAGGAGAACAGGGAGCGTAAGAAGTGAAGTGAAGTAGACTTAGACAAGTAGAGTAGACTTAGACAAGGGAAGTGAAGTTAGGAAGCCGTGTTAGCCTAGCCGTGATCCGGACTTTATGTGCTAGAAGGAAACTAACGGATTCCTTGCCATGAACAAGAAGGGGGGGAGGGGGGGGGGTAATGTGAAGGGCAAGGCCCTAAGTCTTAGCACAGGCTAGGGCCTGTGCGACGCAACCCCTGACGAGGCTGGCTATAAAAGACCGGACAGCTAGCAGATAGTCCCTCTCTCTCCATCGTACTTGTTAAATACTACATGAACCCCTGTGTATACGTCGTTTACCTGTAACATAAGGAGTCCGCGAGTTAGAGGCGCATGTTATACGTACCTCGAGCTACTACGCCTTCGCCTTAAAAGGACTTCATAGTAGGCAGCAGGGCTCCTAGGATTAGCTTCAAACTAAGCTGTACGATTACCTGCTAACATATAGTCTACTAGCTTAAGCGAGCTATTAACTCGGACCGTACTAGATAGGCGCTAGGCAGGCCACGAGTCTACACTATTAATGACAGACAGCTTAGACACCCGCGGTAGCCATTTAGTTGTCTCGGGCTTGTCCTTCTTTTGCCTCCCCTCTAGGGAGGTTTTTGTCATAGGCGTCATAGAATTAGGACACTGTAGCCTAAGTCACAACACATGCACGGAGAAAGGATCTGTCACGTAAGGACAGACACCTAGATCTGTAGGGTTAGTCTACAGATCTACAGACCTACATAGAAGAAAGGATCTGTTACGTAAGGATAGACACCTAGATCTATAGGGATAGTCTACAGATCTACAGACACAGGTCTAATAGGTCTAGCGATAGATCTAACAGAGCTGCTATACCTCTCTAGTATATAGGGATGACTTTAGTCTAGGCAGTTAGGAGCTTCGTGCTTAATTCCGGCTACTTTACTAAGTATAGTTAGTTACAAGGTTAATTGCCATTGTCGATATTCTTTACTACTCTTTAATTCTAACACCTGATCCCCTTCCTGCTATTAGCATCTACCCTTATGACAGTTTTAGACACCTTGTTTACCTTCTTCCTATTACTTCGTTTAGGATAGCGAGCTACCTAGTAGTCCTTTGCTCTACAGATATAGTAGCTACTTAGAGGCTTCTCGCTACTATCTTTAGGCTTAGAGGGCTTGCTCCTCTAGAATGAACTACCGCGTTAGACGTGACCCTTAGGGCGCTTGTAATAGCGGCCCTTTAGTAGGTCGTCAGGGCTTAAACGCTTATTGTCCTTGCCGCCTAATTTTCTATTTTGCTTTAAGGTAATCTCTATACATAGCGTAAGGGACGCGAGGTCTTGCCGAGTTGTCAGAAGTTCATGAAAACTCATGATTGTGTTCTGAAGATCGTTATTAAGCTTAACGAGTAGGTGCCGCATACGTTGCGTCTTAGTATAGGGTAGCATCTGTCTCTCGAGTGTAGCGAGGTAGGTAGCAAAGCTAGAGGTTATTTGTTCCTTCCCCTGCTTAGCCTTCTTATACTCGACAGACATAGTAAGGGCATAGTTACCTAGACCCTCGACCTAGTTAACACAGAACTAGCGAAAGTCCGCCTATGTATACGTTCTATTATAGACCTACATAAGGTCATACCGCTTATGCTAATTGTTGCGAGGTTCCCTATCCTCTTTAAGCTACATTACACTAAAGGCGACCTGTTTGCCCTCTATAGAATATCCGCGTAGGTTAAGCATAAAAACTGCCTTACATGCCTACAAGAAAGTTCGAGCCTCCTTTAAGGTGTCTCCCTTATACGGCTTCGGGTTACATGCGTTATAACTGCCTCCTAGTTAGCCTACTATAGCCCCGAATTTAGGCACTAGATTTGCAGGCATACGCGGAGAGTCTGCGCCTGCTAGTACGTTGTCTTTATAGGTCCCTAGCGTAAAATCTTGCTAGATTTCTTCATTCGCTAATTTATTAGTACCGCTTATAGCAACGTCTTCGTCGTCCTCGCTGTTGTCGCTGCTAGAAGGGATGCGGCTCTAGCTCTAGTTCGCAAGGTAGTTTGTAACCTAATTAACAATCATGGCTATAAGGGCTAGGTCGATAGTTAGGGTCGGCTATAGTCCCTATACAGGGGATCTTTTACCTTGTCTGCTACGTAATTAGCCTCTAGCAGAACTGTCGTTTAATATAGTGTCGCTTGTAGGGGGTACTCCTACAGGCTAGTTACTTAGGCTAGCTTCGCTATTATAGGCGCTTAGGATAGCGCTTGCTACGCATTAGTTACAAGTTCGCGGTACTCTAGACATATTGTAGTATTCTCTACTAGACTATAAAGCAGGGGGGAGAAAGCAGAACTAATATAGATGTATATGCTATATGATATGAAAATATCTCGTAGTATGACAGAGTAATCTGACCTTTTAATAGGTACAAGACAGCGCTACTTTCTGCTTATCGCAGAGGTAGCGCTAGAGGTGCTTATAACTCCTGACGCCCCTTAATTAGGGAAAGCATGTCCGAGCCTAACCTAGCAGGGGTACTATAGGGTTAGGAAGCCCCCGCAGGGGTACTATAGGGTTAGTAACATAGGGGCATCCTACGTCAAGCATTAATCCTACTTAGACGACATACGAGCTAACGTATGTATAAAGGACCCCCTTGCTATATATAGTAGGGTCATAGCATGCTAAGGGCAGGCATCGGAACCTATGCGGCTCTAATGGCCCCCTAATATTAACCGTATTAGTTAAGCACGAAAACTGCCTTACATGCCTGTAAGAAAGTTTGAGCCTCCTTCAAGGTATCTCCCTTAAACAGCTTTAGGTTACGTGCGTTACAACTGCCTCCTAGTTAGCCTGTCATGGCCCTAAATTTAGGCACTACATTCGCAGGCATACGCGGAGGATCTGCGCCTACTAGTACGTTGTCTTTATAGGTCCCTAGCGTAAAATCTTGCTAGATTTCTTCATTCGCTAATTTATTAGTACCGCTTATAGCGACGTCTTTATCGTCCTCGCTGTTGTCGCTACTAGAAGGGTTACAGCTTTAGCTCTAGTTTGCAAGGTAGTTCGTGACCTAGTTGACAATCATGGCTACAAGGGCTAGGTTAATAGTCAGGGTTAGCTTTAGTCCCTATTTAGGGGATAAATTACCTTGTCTGCTACGTAATTAGCCTCTAGCAGAACTGTCGTTTAATGTAGTGTCGCTTGCAGGGAGTGCTCCTACAGGCTAGTTACTTAGGCTAGCTTCGCTATTATAGGCGCTTAGGATAGCGCTTGCTACACGTTAGTTACAAGTTTGTAGTATTCTAGACATATCGTAGTATTCTTTACTAGACTGCAAATCAGGGGGGAGAAAGCAGAACTAATATAGATGTATATGCTATATGATATGAAAATATCTCGTAGTGTGACAGAGTAATCTGACCTTTTAGTAGGTACAAGATAGCGCTACTTTCTGCTTATTGTAGAGGTAGCGCTAGAGGTGCTTATAACCCCCGACGCCCCTTAATTAGGGAAAGCATGTCTAAGCCTAACCCCCTAGGGGTACCGTGGGGTCAGGAAGCCCCCGTAGGGGTACTATAGGGTTAGCGGCATAGTAGGATCCTACGTCAGGCATTAATCCTACTTAGACGACATACGAGCTAACGTATGTATAAAGGACCCTATTACTACATGTAGTAGGGTCATTACATGCTAAGGGCAGGTATCGGAACCTATGCGGCTCTAATAGCCCCCTAGTATTAACTGTATCACTACCCCTCCTCCTATAAGGATGTCCCTAGCCTTACTAAGTAATACGCGTAGAACATATAGGGTACGGGATATAGCACACTTATACCGCGTAAGAGTAAATAGGTAGATAGCCTACGTAACATGTGTCATACGTATACCTTAGTACCTTCGTAGTAAGTACAAGGCAAAGGCTGCTAACTTAGGCGGGTTTTAATCTGTTACATGTTAGGCGACTTTGTAATACCTTTACTCTACATATAGATCGAGATATCAGGAAACTACGAGTACGTACTTTGGTTAATCTTTGAAATAGTAGGGCGAGTATACGCGCTAGCCTCGCCAAGTAGCTTAGCCGTCCCTATTTAGCCGTGACTATGAAGAACATGTCGTAGAACCTTAGGGTAGTAGGAATGTACGCGGACGCTCTACGCGCACTACTCGAAATAGCAGGAGCGCGCTCCTAGCGTAGGTCTCGTCACATTTTCATGCTAGTAGACTAGTATGAGTGTAGTCGGCATACATGCGTAACAGCCGCGTTATCTGTTCTTGCATCATTCGGTCGCCTTGTAAGTTAACTAAAGGTAGGTACTCTGCGCATGTAGTTTAAGTCACTAGCTCGACAGTTGTAGTAGGTAACAGGGGGGCTGTTAGAGGGTATAAAAACCTCGTTGCTTTCCTAAACTTCCTGTTCTAAAACACTAACATCGACCTCTGCTTCTATTTCGCTTAGCCTATACCTCGCCATGTCTGCGGGTCTAAACTAGAGCTTCTTCTTCTTCAATTAATCAATTAAGATCAATTAACTTATCTTAGCAATAATAGCTTATATGCTACAGACTAAGTTCGACGCTACTTACTCTGCCTGTAATCGTCGCTTGTGTTAACAATGCCTTGACAACCTTAGTAGCCAAGCTACACACATCTCTCCTCCGCGTGTTGTTAAGGCGTCCCCTACCCGCGAGGTATGCGTAGATTATACTAACTAAAGCGTAGCTAAGATCTACGTCAGCGGATTTAATGAGGGTAGTATCTACTGTAATTGTGTAAACTATAATAGCAAGCATCAAAAATGCCAAGACCTCCCTAAAGAGGTGTATAGCGAGTACAACTAGCTCTGCTATAACATTAATGACTTCTAGAGTACGCGTGACAAGGGAGTTACTAAAGGTACTCTGACTATGAACAGGCTACAGGCTAAGTACCGCAAGGTACTCGCCTACCTGCTTAGCGCCCTCTTGTGCTTTACTACGACTACTAACCGTTCTTATAGCAGTGTTTGCTTCGACTCTCTGCTAACAGGCAAAAACGTTTGTCTAGGTCTAATCGTAGACTTAGTTCAGAAGATCTTGAAGGTGCTAACTGTTAGGGTTAAGACCTTCGCTATAGTACGCATATAGTGTAGGTACCCTCTAAGTATAAATGCTAACTTTCTCCGCTAGGCTAACGTTAGTGTCGAGAAATATCCGACTAGCCGTCCGCGTTAGCAACTCGGGGCCCTTGCCTCTATTAACGATGACTTCAAGACGCGGATAATCCGTAAGAAGGTTATCAAGCAATTTACTGTTCCCGCTACTAAGGCCACGCCCTAGCACTATGCCGAGAGGCAGCCTGCCCCTAAGCCGGTCCTAAGGACTAAGCCGTAAGTTACTTACTCGAATCCTGTCGCATGCGTATAGCTAACACATTGTAGCGCCGCCGCCTACGCCGCCTCGACGCTACTGTCTAAGAAGAAGAAGAAGGCTAGGGCCAAAATTGAGGTTAGCGACAAGGAAGCCGAACCTTCCCTACTTGCGATCCGCACTACGTCCGCCAAGACGCTAAGGTACAAGCCTCTAGGCTAGATCTTTAAGGATAAGGAGGATGACGACATCTATGATACCTTCGGTCCTAACGTGATCCCTTCGCGCTATAGTGTTACTATACTAGTTACGCCTAAGGGAGACACTAAGTCTAATGATGTAGTCGACACTTATGTCAAGAAGCGCAAGATGATCTCAAGGGCCGAGTACGATAGCTGTAAGCGCGCCTAAGTCTCTTTGCCTTCTAATGCTAAGGATGAGGTAGTTGTCGCAACTAGGTGTAGTAGGGATGTTGCTAGCTCTCTAGCTACTATAGGCTCTAAAGACAAGCTCCCTCGCAAACTACTAAAGAAGAAGATACTAGCCTCTCTTCGTGGCGTCGCTACTCCCGTTACTCCTAGTCGCTTCGGGGTGTTTAGTAGACCCCGTGTAGGTAGTTCCTAGCGGACCGTAACAAGAAAGACTCTTCTACTTCAGGTTTAGTCAGGAAGCCCTTAACTAGTAGTCGCTAAGCATTAGCTACGAAGCTAATTAAGCATGTCTCTTGTTCTCCTTAGGTTTATTCTAGGTGTGCCTTTAGGCATTAATAATGTATAAGTAGGATGTTTGCTTCTTGTTATTACTTCGCGCGTTATACGCTACCTACACGTGTTAAGAATTCTGCTCCGAAACTCTTATCTTCCTACAAATCGACCTTCTTAAGCCCTGCTTACGCCTCCTCTACTCTTCGAATTCACGAATAGCTTCTAGAGCGTTCTTGTAGTCTTTAGCCGGAACCTATTATGTGTACTTAGGTAGGTATCCTTTCTACTTTACTAGATAGTACATTGCGCCTTTACGCTACATACTATCCTTAATACCCTTAACTTCCTACTCTTCGTTCTCTTCTGCTACTAGCATCAGGTCCGCAGGCTCTTCGCCCTCGCGCTATACCTATAGTTCGAGTAGAGATACGTAGAAGATGTCATGCACATAATACATAATAGTAATAATAGCTAGTACGCCTGCAAGCCTATTACATTACGTATCCGGAAGGGTCCGACAAACCTTAGCGTCATCTTCTTACTTAGAAGTTTTAGCTTAAGATTCTTCGTAAACAGTAACACCTTCGTACTAACTACGTACTACATTAGTTTAGCATAGGCGTTATTATGTTTAATCTAGGATTCTGAGGCCTTTTTCTAGTGTTCTATTAGCACCGAATGTACCTCGCGTATACGCTACGCTAATTCCGTAGCGGCTAGCACCCTCTCCTTAGAAGACTCGTCCTAAGGCAGTTCTAGGTGTATCTCTAGATTAAAGCTATAAAGAATCTGAAATAGTGACATGCGCATAGTAGCATGCACGCTATTATTAACTGCAAATTCCGCCATAGGAATTGCGTTAGCCTAGGCATCCTAGTTCTTAGCGTAGTAGTACTAAAGGTACTACTTAAGAGTCTAGTTTATACGTTTAGTCTAACTATTAGTCTGTAGATAGAATGCTGTACTTAGGCGGTACTTAACACGTGCCTTAAACACAAATTCTTGCGAGTATTTACTAGTGAAGACAGAACCTCGATCTAATAGGATACTTTAGGGGACACTAAAGCGTTATATGACTTTATCGCGAAGTAGTCGCGCAAGCTTGCTGCTTGTGCACTTTTTCGTACATAGGATAAAGACATTCATCTTCGAGTATTAGTCGACTACTATAAGGACAGCATTAACTACATTGCCTCCCTACTTTACTAGCAGCAAATCAGTGATAAAATCTATAGTTAAGTCTTACTATACTCTCTCTAGTAGTAGGAGCGCCTAAGCATCGCTATAGGGGTAATAGCGCCGAGATTTGCTAATCTAGCATATCTAGCAGGATTTGACATAGTTAGAGACATCCTGTTCTAGCGTAGGCTACTAGTATTTGCGTCCGAGAAGCGCGTTCGTCTTCTCTACGCTAAAATGGCCTGCAAGTTCATTGTCATGATAAATACAGAGGAGCTGCGAACAGAGTACGTAGTTAGCAGGTATATAGAGCCTATTGTCAAAGTACTACAAGTCGCCTGACTTAGTCTAGTACTTCGGACTACCTGTAGTATCCTAGAGGGCTACACCCTTATTCATTAACTCTAGTTCTTGCTCTTGCAACTGCTGAATAAGTCTCGAGACCTCTTTAAAGGGTTCTTTAGACATTACATGCTTACTATATGTAAGCTAGTTAACTACTACATAGATCGAGCTAGACATAGTCGCTACGACCGCTAGATAGGAGGGTTCGTCGCTAGCGGAGGCTATGAGGCCCTATTAGACCTGTAGTCGACCTATAAGAGGAGCTAACGACAGATTGCTACCTGTTATAAGGGTAGGTGCTAATAGCAGGAAGGTAACTAGGTATTAGACTCGCAGAGCTGTGAAGAATATCGACAATGGCAATTGTCCTTGTAACTAACTATCCCCTAGAGAAAGGGAATTAAATTAAGCACGAAGCTCCTAACTACCTGTCCTAAAGTTATCCCTATATACTAGAGAGACAGAGCAGCTCTGTTAGATCTGTCGATAGACCCGACAGATCTATGTCTATAGATCTGTAGACTAACCCTACAGATCCGAGGGTCTGTTATCCTATAACAGATCCCTTCTCCCCTATAGGCCTGTAGATCTGTAGACTAACCCTACAGATCCGGGGATCTGTCCTTACGTGACAGATCCTTTCTTCTATGACTATGCTTATAACTTATAGTACTCCTATGACTATACTATGACTCATAGTACTTAGGACCCTCACGATCCTGTAACCTATAGCACTCCTGACACTCATGACACTATCCCTAGCTTAGCCTAGCTCGTCCCTAAGCTACCTTATTAGTACGGGGTTTCTCTTGTCATTTCCTTTTATGCCGTGATGTCTTCTCTTTCTACATTACTGCCTTGTGTCATCCTAGACACTAACGCCCCTTCTACGCAGAAATGTAAACGTCGCGCGAATCGAATCTATCATTAGGGCTAGGACAGCATAAAGTCCTATACTCGGTGTCAAGAGTTAAAGCTTGTTTGTTAGGTGCATATTTCCTTAGGGAAATGTTCGTAATGTTACTTTAGTAACTGTCGAAGTTATAACACGAAGGTAACAGAGGTCGAATAGAAGAAGTTAGGTAATTAGCAGAAAAGACTAATTACTGATCTCGATCGTGCGAAGGTAGTCCTAGCTAAGGCTTCGCAGAAGATAATAGAGGCGCATGCAAAGGAGATATGTCTTCGAAAACAGTTAGACGCGGTCGACTAGGAGGTCGAGGATAGTCGCACTCTTAAGGAGCGGGAGATTAGGGAGGATGAGGCCGAAGAACAGGCTCTCTTGCAGGCTAGGTTCCTTCTTGACCTAGATCCTTCGGCGGGTCTCGCTCTTAGTCCTACGACATAGAGCGTAATAGAGGGTTTCGCTAATGCCTCGTATTAGGGTTTCCTAGATGGCGTAGTAGCCGAGCTAATTGATAGCGTCTCGCAAGAGTCTAGTCATAGCTTATAATCTTCTTCCTAGGTTCGTTCTTTTCTCGAAACTTCGTATCTTTTGCTAACAGTTTCGCAGATGTTCTAGGGATTCCTAGGTATTCTCGTGTCATAAGGGTAGGTACCGATAGCAGGAAGTTAACTAGGTGTTAGACTTGTAGAGCTATGAAGAATATCGACAATAGCAATTGTCCTTGTAACTAACTATCCCCTAGGAAAGGGAATTAAATTAAGCACGAAGCTCCTAACTACCTATCCTAAAGCCATCCCTATATACTAGAGAGACAGAGCAGCTCTGTTAGATCTGTCGACAGACCTAATAGATCCATGTCTGTAGATCTATAGACTAACCCTACAGATCCGAGGGTCTGTTATCCTATAACAGATCCCTTCTCCCCTATAGGCCTAAAGATCTGTAGACTAACCCTACAGATCCGGGGATCTATCCTCACGTAACAGATCCTTTCTCCTATGACTGTACTTATGACTTATAGCCCTTAGGACCCTCACGATCCTATGACTCGTAGCACTCCTAACACTTGTGATACTATCCCCCTGTTAGCCTAGCTCGTCCCTAAGCTACCTTATTAGTGCGGGGTTTCTCTTGTCATTTCCTTTTATACCGTAATGTCTTCTCTTTCTACATTACTACCTTGTGTCATCCTAGACACTAACGCCCCTTTAACATAGAAACGCAAACGCCGTGCGAATCGAATCTATTATTAGGGCTAGGATAGCATGAAGTCCTGTACTTAGTGTCAAGAGTTAAAGCTCGTTTGTTAGGTACACATTTCCTTAGGGAAATGTTCGTAATGTCACTTTAGTAACTGTCGAAGTTACGACGCGAAGGTAACAGAGGTTAAATAGAAGAAGTTAGGTGATTAGCGGAAAAGACTAATTGCTAATCTCGATCATGCGGAGGCGGTCCTAGCCGAGGCTTTGCAGAAGATAATAGAGGCGCATGTAAAGGAGATGCGTCTTCGAAAACAGTTAGACGCGGTCGACTAGGAGGTCGAGGATAGTCGCGCTCTTAAGGAGCGGGAGATTAGGGAGGATAAGGCCGAAGAACAGGCTCTCTCGCAGGCTAGGTTCCTTCTTGACCTAGATCCTTTAGCGGGTCTCGCTCTTAGTCCTACGACATAGAGCGTAATAGAGGGTTTCGCTAACGCCTCGTATTAGGGTTTCCTGGATAGCGTAGTAGCCGAGCCGATCGACGGCGTCCCGCAGGAGTCTAGTCGTAGCTTATGATCCTCTTCCTAGGTTCGTTCCTTTCTCGAAACTTCGTATCTTTTACTAATAGTTTCGCAGATGTTCTAGGGGTTCCTAGGTGTTCTCGGTACTCCTATATCCTTCCCATTTTACTAAGTACTCTCGCTGTCCGTCCCGCTAGCAAGTGTTAACAATCTTCTCGACAGAGTACTTAGGTTCTTCTACTTCAGGGTCGAGTAGTAAGGGTTCCGTTTGTAGTGTAGCGTCTAGCGCTACTTGTTCTAGCAGAGAGACATAGAACACAGGGTGTATTCTTATCTGCTCGGGTAGCTGTAACTTAAAATTAACTAGTCCTTTCTTGGCCTTGATCCTAAATAGTCCTAGTTTTACAGTGTCTAGTTTTTTACTCGGCTTGTCTAATTTGATGTGACAGTAGAGGAGATACACTTTATCCCCCTCCTTTAGAATTAGTCCCTTAATTCTCTTACGATTCGCGTACTATGCCATGTTCTGCTAATAGAACTGTAGGTCGAGTCGTGCTTCTGTTTGCAGTTAGCGTAGATGTTCTACTCGTCCGAGTACTACTAGGTTTAGATTACTAGCTAAGACGTCTAGGGCGTCTTCTATAGCTAATCTATATGCTACCTGAAAAGGCAAGAGTCCTGTCGACTCTACTAGCGTACTATTATACGCGAGCTATGCTATTAGCAACAACTCTACCTAGTTGTTCTAGTCCCTATTCACATAGGATCGAAGGTACTGTTCTAACGTCTGATTTAGACGTTCTATCTGTCTATCTGTCTAAGGGTAGAAGGAAGTACTTAGTCAATGTTTGACCTAGAATTGCCTCATTAGGGCTCTCTAGAAGTTAGAGGTAAACACGGATCCTCGATCTGTTACTAGGTCCTGTAGCATGCCATGTAGTGCTACTACCTATTTAATGAAGACATGCGTAATATCTTTAGTCTTGAAGTCTTCGCGGTAAGGGATAAACTTCCTAAACTTAGTGAATTAGTCGACTACTACCATGATCCTGTCGAAGAACTCATTCGTAGCGGGTTCTCTCGACTAAGGTAGTTTAACGATGAAATCCATGGCGAGCGATTCCTATAGCTGTTAAGGTACCTTAAGTAGTCGTAGTAGCCTATACAGTTTATGACGGTCGTGCTTACTTCGTTAGCAAGTTACACATTAACGGACGTAGTCCTCGATTACCTTGCTCATCCTAGGGACGTAATATTCTTGTCAGAGAATTTGCTTCATTTTAGACACTCCCGGGTGTCCTACCTAAGGTACGTCATGTTAGAGTTATAGTAGCTCCGATCGTAAAGACGTTAGTATGTATACTAATCCTTAAAACAGAACGATTCTGTCTTCGTCTTCCTAATCCTCCTGTCTATTCATGTCGTCGCGGACAGCGAGTGTAGTTAGGTCGTAGACTAGCGCGTTCTTCAGGTCGTCCTGAAATTCACTAGTCTATGTAACAGTCATAGCCGCAAGTTAGTTAACTCCTAGCGTGCTATCGCTATTTTCCTGGAGAACAGCGTGTTTCTCCTGCTTCACGCCCTTCATGTAGTTAGTCTAGCGGCTAAGTGCATCGGCGCGTGCGTTATCGGTCCCCTTGCAATAGACGATCTTGTAGTTAAAACTAGAGAGCTCCTTACTCTACTAAACCTGTCGTTAGTTTAACTCTTTCGTCGTTGTGAAGTATCGCAAGTTCTCATAGTCTGTGTAGACCGTGACCTAGTGCTTAGAACCTTCTAAGTAGACTCGCTAGGCCTTGTAGGCGTCTACTATAGCTAGAAGTTCTTTATCGTGGACGTCATATTAGAGTTTAGGTCTAGACAATTTCCTCGAGTATTAGGCGACTAGCTGTAGTCGTCTACTCGGTCCTAGTTAACTTAAGCATGCCCCGAGTACTACGTCAGAGGCATCTGTTTCGACTGTAATAGGCTTATCTAGGTCGAATACAAGTAAGATTAGCTAATCTGTGAATCGTCGCTTAAGTTCCTCGAAGGCATTCTGTTAGGCGTCGTCCTACACGAATAGTATATCCTTTGTAGTAAGAGTCGTAAGTAGTGCCGTAATCTTCGAATAGTTTGCTACAAATCTTTAGTAGAAGTTAGCGAACCTAGGGAAGGACTATACTTCCTTAACATTAGTTAGTATAGGCTACTCTTTTACGACTTAGACTTTCTTAGTGTCTATCTTGATTCTATTCTATGCTACTACGTAGCCGAGGAATTATACTTCCTGCTTGTGAAACTCGCTCTTCTAAGGCTTAACCTTTAACTAGTAATCCTAGAGTTTCTGAAGTACCTTACGCATGTGAGTCCTATGTTCTTTAATCGTCCGTAAGTAGACGAGGATGTCGTCTAGGTATACAACTACAAAGACGTCGAGGTACTCTCGTAGCATGTTATTAATAAATGCCTGCTATGTAGCTAGGGCATTTATTAACCTAAATGGCATAACTATGTACTCGTAGTGTCTAAACCTAGTTCGGAACGCGGTCTTCTATTCTTTGCCTTCCTTAATTCGAATTCAGTTATACGCTCTAGGTATGTCGAACTTCGAGAACTACATTGCTCCTTACAGGCAGTCCTGTAATTCCGAGAGCAAAGGAAGCGGATAACTATTCTTTATCGTGATGTCGTTTAATCTATAATAATCTACGTAGAGTCGCTAGTCATCTTCCCCCTTAGGCACAAACAGGATTAGATATCTAGCTAGGGACTACGACTCGCGGATAAAGCCTTTCTAGAGGTTGTCTTCAAGGTACTTCCGGAGAATCTCTAGTTTTGCTACTAACAATAGGCGAACTAATTGCTTCGTTAGTGTCTTGCTAGTGAGTAAGGGTATCCTGTAGTCCTACTCCTAGTGTTCTAGTAGAGCTTCTTAGTTAGGTTCTTCCTCGAAAAGAGTAGCGAACTCTTTATACTTATTAGGAACTATGAATTCGACCTTGACTTCTAATTGCGTTACTTTAACCTATAGGACGTGCACTTCCTGTTCTAGATCCTTGATGGCGGCTACCATCTCGCTTGAAGTCATAGCACATATTTCGATCTTGCCTAGTACGTCGTGTACTACAGGTAGAGGTATCGATCTTGAGAGTTCTGGGAACTAGATCCTCTTATTCTTCTAGTCGAGATAGGGGTTAGCGTTTCTTAGCTATAGTAACCCTAGTACTACATCTAAGCCTAGTAACTCCGTGATGTCGAACTAGAGCATCTCTTAGTAGCGTCCTATCTGCAGAGGCATTATCTCGGTCCCTTTGTCAACTACTCCTTAGTTGTACGTGACCGGCTTTCTATTAATCGCTTGTAGCGAGAAAGCATTCGTTTTCGCCTGTAGCTTTATCCTAGCTATCCTAGCGAACTTGGGTGTCATGAAGATTCTAGTATATCCTGAATCTATTAAGGCCCTAGCTAGCGTCTCGTTAATGTGCACCTATACTCTAAGGTTGTTCGCGTATCTGGCGCCGATTACGGCACATCGTTACAGCCCTGTCTAGTCTATCCGTAGGTCTAACTCTAGCGGACCTTGTCGTTTCCTAAATAACTGTCTTCACAGACTAGTTCAGGGATTGTACGGTCTTGGCTTCTTCTCTGAGCGTTACTGTTCTCTGGCCTAAGAGGTCGTTCTCGCCCTTAGCCTCGCTGTTCCTGCGCGTTTCTTACGTACTCTATCTTTAAGTAGTAGACTCGGAGTCGTAGCGCTCGTGAAATCTGAATACCTTCGTAGGTTAGGTAGCCTCCCTAGGGCGTAAACTCTACCCCGAACGGTACAATCTCTTAGACAACTTTCTGATGCGCGTGAGGTTAAGCTACGACTAGTAGTCTCCTTAGGTGTCGTCGTATACAGTCGGCTAGTTTGTCATACTAAAGCTAGTCGACATGTTGTACTCTATTAATCCATGGGCAAGCTTAAGCCTACTAGTTCTGTATAATTCGGATAATATCGAGTCTGACGTCATGTAGCGGCATAGCCTATCGCTCTATGCTCTCGTCTTCCTCGGAATCAGGAATGACGGCTTCGACAATCTCGTAGTTGTCGTCCGAACCTTCTTCTTCTTCTTCTAGCTCCTGTTGCCTTAGGACTATTACACTAGAAGGTATACCCCTTAGCGCACAGATCGACTATGCCTTGTTTCGGCTAGGGCACTATCCGGAACCATCTTTATTACTCATGTGAGTTCGACAATCGTCGTCATAGCACGTAGTCTAAGTAAGTGCAGCATAGTCTAGTTCTTGAGTAGTAGCGGCCTTTTGCTTAGGTACTGTCGTTGTCGCGCGAGCCTGCTCTATCCTAGGCGGCTCTTGTCGTTACTTCTTAGCAAAACATTCGCGGGCAAAGTGTCCTTTCTTTCTACAGTTATAGCACTCGAGACTACTCTTGTTAAATAGCTTCTTCAGACCATTCTAGGGAGGAGAGCCCTTCTGCGGCTTTCCTTAGGGTCTATTCCTTAGACGCCCCTTAGTCGCATCTAACTCCATAGGTTAGAGACTGTAGTAATCGCTTCGCCATTTTAGTGCTAATCGTTAGACCTTATGGTTAGCCTGTGCTAGCTTGCGATTTCTATGTTGTCGTTCTTGCTGTTATTCCTAGATGCGATTATCGATTCTAATCGCGAGATCGCTTATTTCCTTGAATGTCGTTAGCCGATCTCCTCGGGCAATTTCGTCTTTAACTGTCTCCTTTAGTCCCTAGTAGAACTAAGCGGCTAAAGCATTATCATTCTATTCGACTTGAGCAGAGAGGGTCTAAAAGTCCGCGTAGTACTTAATAGCGGAACCCTTCTGCTAGATTCCTAGGAGAGCTCTCTCGGCCTCTTGTTACTTATTACTAAGCCTAAAAGCTTCGCGTAACGCCTTAAACAAAGACTTGTCTAAGTTAAGAATCTCCCTAGTTGTCGTCTTCCTGGCTTTGACGTTGCTAACATAATCTAGATAATCTGTTAGATGAGGCTAGATAAACTCGAACGCTAGTCCCTTTAGGTAAGAGACAATGTACATCATTCGCTTATGATGTGTTATAAACTGTTCTATATCCACGTTAAATGCTAACTAGCATTATAGGATAAACATCTTAACTTGAGATTGTTACCCTATAAACTCTGTAGGGCTTCCTATCTTAAAGCCGTTGTTGCCATGTCTATTCCTGGTAGTTAAACCTGCGACGGATGCTAGGGCCATCTCGCTAAGGTAAATGGATTCGAGCTACTACGTAATTTGAGGTATAGCGGCAACTTGTCCTCGTAGTGTTAGTTGACTGTCGCTAGAAATTGAACTAACAGCTAAAGAACTACTTAATATAGGCGTATGTTAAGCGCTCGACAAGTCCCCTAATACTTCCTTAGAAGTAGTGCTCAAAATGTTATAAGGGTAGGTGCCGATAGTAGGAAGGTGACTAGGTATTAGAGTTGTAGAGCTATGAAGAATATTGATAATAGCAATTATCCTTGTAACTAACTATCCCCTAGGAAAGGGAATCAAATTAAGCACGAAGCTCCTAACTGCCTATCCTAAAGCCATCCCTATATACTAGAGAGACAGAGTAGCTCTGTTAGATCTGTTAATAGACCTAATAGATCTATGTCTGTAGATCTATAGACTAACCCCACAGATCCGAGGGTCTATTATCCTATAACAGATCCCTTCTCCCCTATAGGCCTATAGATCTGTAGACTAACCCTACAGATCCGGGGATCTGTCCTTACATGACAGATCCTTTCTCCTATGACTATGCTTATAACTCATAGCCCTTAGGGCCCTTACAATCCTGTGACTTGTAGTACTCCTGACACTTATGACACACAGGGTGTATTCTCATCTGCTTAGGTAGCTATAACTTAAAATTAACTAGTCCTTTCTTGGCCTTGATCCTGAATAGTCCTAGTTTTACAGCGTCTAGTTTTTTACTCGGCTTGTCTGATTTAAT